>JAQBSW010007075.1:0-43607 GCA_029291075.1 Eudiplozoon nipponicum
AGCCTATGTGACCTTAAAGAGAACTATATTTGTAAAAATTAAAATCCGTTGGGTTGTAGCGCGGAACCACGTGTTAGAAAACAGTCTATTTTAATTTACTTTGCAACTTTATATTCAATAAATGTATAATAGTGCGACTTAGCGTTCCCACATCACCATTCGGAAAATGGTCGGGGACTAATCTTAAGCTATCAGGCATATGTAGGAATGTTATAACATCAAAAAATAGACATTTACCACGCAAAACCTCTTACAGTAACTACAAAGCCTCCTACACCGTTACTTATAAACCAGGGACACGAATATATGAATATGTTTCATATACTTCCCATCAAAAACTGCAAATTTAAGATATCTACCAGTTTTAAATTGTCCAATTAAATTTCTGCAAATTAACTATGTTAAACAGTTTTGCGACTTTTCCAACTAAATTACGCATAGCGTTTTCAACTGCATCTTTTGGTGTCTGTCAGTGAATAACTTATGAATTAGTCAACTTTAGCTAATTTTGTCAATTTTACTCAAAATCTTACAAACTGAATATGTTCATATCTTTTAAATCTTGCTAGTCATATACCATTAAATTTTACATTTAAACAGGTTTTGCAATATCTTCAACAATTTACAACAAAATAACTATGTTAGTCTGTTTTGCATCTTTCCCTAATACATTACGCGGACCATTTTCAACTATTTACGAAGCAGTCAAATGCACTTGCTTTAGTTCTGTTACCAATATCCTGAAAAGCGAATATATAAAAAGGTTTCACATCAGGCTCACCAAATACCAGCAAATTGAACATATTTGCAAGTTTTGCATTCTCATCATAACACTTCTGCCAACTCAGCATGTTAGACGAATTCTCATCTTATTCAACTACATTACGTGTATCATTCTCCACTGCGGTTTTGGATGTCTGTCGAACAGTCTCCTATGGAACAATCCAATGTAATTTTTTTATCCTGTTGGTCATCATCCTGCAAACCGAATATATTAATATTCTTCATATCTTGCTCATCAATGAAGCGCAAATTTAATACAAGTAAATTTTTTGCACTGGTTTTACATATATCCAAACAGATCATATTAGACTCTTTTGAGTCTGGTTCAACTACAATCCGTGGTTCATTTTCAATTGAAATTTTAGCTGTATGTCGCTCAATGTCTTATGAAGCGTTCAACTGTAGTCATTCTTATCCTGCAAATCAAGATTCTGGAACTCCTATATATAAGTGTTTAATATCCTGGTCATCAATTAAATGCCATTTCAATATATCTACCAGTTTTTTCTTGGGTTTACCAGTATTCTTCTAAATGGCCTTGTTAAATAGTTTTGCGTCCTGTTCATCTTCAGGTTGACTTACAATCTTCCGAATATTTACACCAAATCCAAGAAATATAGTTAACTGAATCTACCGATGCATAATTCAAATAGTAAATTTATTCTTTTGGAGGGGGGCTTCAATAAAATTCATAATACCCTTCTCATGTGCAAAGATAATAATAAATTTTACTCGACTCCTGAACCGTTTCTTCTTCATTTTCTCTTCCAATAGAAAGCAAAAAGAAAATTTTAAAATTTGACAGAGTGAAATAAAGGAACAACCTATTATATTCGTGCATCATCTCAAGTTCAATCCGGATGACTGAACAGGATTTTTTGCGATTAAACAATAATTGATTGCCCAGGTGGTGGTCACAATTATTTAAATCACGTTTGCGAGCCTTAAGTAAACACAAATCACATTGTATTTAACCAGTCGTCGATCAACATAACAAAACTATCACCAGTCAAACGCATTGAAGCGTTTCGACATTCCATGATGATCATCAGTCAAGTACAATGTATGCGTGACTACTAAAGATAAGAGCTGCATATCTAATTTTGGTTCCATATAAAAGCAATGTGGTTTGATCCTCGCTAGTCAGTTTGCTATCGTGTTTTGATTATGATTATGGAAGGTCAAAACACGACATTGCGTGCAATTGGCGTTAGATTATTTACGTTGTTCGATGCCTGGTTGAATAAAAAAGGACTGATTTTTACTTGAAACTAGCAAATTTGGTTTAAAACATTGCACACCATGTCCTACCTTTTTCACTAATAGCTGTTTTTCACGCGCAACACTTTATATGTTTGGGACAGCACTGTGCTATTTCTTTAACTGGTTGACTATTTACTTAACTTAGACAATTATTGTTGCGTAATCGCCTTCTGTGTAAGTTATTATCTATGGTAATTCACCATACCAATGAACCGTCGTAATTTTTTTCTTTTAGTGGGAACCGGAATGTTCTTAGTAGGCTGAAAATTCAAAAATACCTTCATACATAACTCCGCTGAGAAAAATGTGTCCCAATGATCGGAATTGCCGACCTATGTGAACTTTTTCTGGATTAAAATCTAATCGGCATTCTACGGATTTTGGAAACATCTTCTACAGCCGAATATAAATTGGTTGTTTAGTATTGGTCCATTTAATATCATCGTAAAATCTAAGCTGCTGAACGGGGTACGTTGGACACGATGGAGTATATTTTTCTTTGGAACCCTTTCGATGCGTTCTTCAGACCAAATGATACCCCACTGAGTTATATATATCCTTGCCATACCTGCACCGCTAACTTCTACCGGTCTTTAGGCCGAACGCTAATTTACCAAAATCCATGTTTAAGGTCCAGCACGGAAAAACATTTGTATCTCGCTAGTCGTAGGAAAAGATAACGCAGTGCACACATAGGATACAGGTCAGGTTTAGGCATCGAGTGTCATTGCCAGAAATAAGCCGCTGGTCAGAACGTAACATCTTTTTTTCGTAACTTAAACTATGGGAGCTGAAATGTAAAATGAGATTTGTTCAAAAACTCCAGCCTGTATATACTCTTATGTTACAGGAGTGGCTGCTGCTACTTTCTTATGAGTACCGTCATAGGGTTTTGGTGGTTCGTAATCTTCATTTGATTCCAGGTATTGTTTAAAGCAAGCAGCTGTTGATTCTGGACATTCGATGCAATCAGGGAGTTGAAATATAGTAGTGTAAAAACTACGAATCCTTTCCAAACTCCCGGGCAGGCAACTAGTCTTTACCTGCACCTTATGACTGCATTTTGACTTATGGATTTCCTACTTTTCGGCCTCGAGAGAAATATACGTTTATTTTGACAATGAATCATCGTAAACCATTTTATAACGAAATAAAGCCCTAATATCTGCGTTAGAGAATTCGATACAAAAAATAGTATTTATCTTCATTTTGTAATAATTTAGTGTACCATTCGCCCACAGCCACCATCGTCGAGCCCGATGCTTGTTAAACATTTTCTCCTAGGTCTTACTTTGTTTAGCAGCTCTCGTAACCAACTACATTGTTACTGGCTGTCCGTTGAGGAGTTCTAAAAATTTAACTTTAATAAATCTCTTTTCATTGGCAACATTTCCAATACTTCTTTCACTGTGAAAGCCATATCATTTTGAACAATTTTTAGGATGCTCTAATGGTCTTTATCTCTTGATCTACAATTCTTAGAATCGAAAGTTTTTTTAATTTTGGGCCTGATCCATACTATTATTATAAGTGAGGAGGTGGACCCTATTTCCCCATTGAACTGGCCATTTTCAATGAGAACTATAGTAATTTTGCTGTTCCATGGGCGTGTATTTGTCGTAGATGGTTGGTCTATATGTTGACCTGGCTTTAAGCGACCAGCTGCCGCCAACTGTCCCAGGCTCGCTAATTATTCCGCGAAGAATTCCAATAAGGTATGTTGTTTTTTCCGGATGCTGTAGCAGGACATGCGTGGATTTGCAGCAGCCAATTTGTTGGCCATCATGGTCGAACATTTTAAAGCCTGAGGTCTTTCTTCCAGGCCTCTCTGCGCGCTCGAATTTGCGCCAAGATGCATAAACAAGATGGCCTTATGCGATTTCAAGCGGGACATATTCTCAGTTAGCTTGAACAACATCAGCTGGATGTGTGACATGGTATCATAAAACATCTCAACCGTTAGCGGTTTTGGCTTGTAAAAATTTCAAAAACAGCTGAGGCTTAACTCAAATGTGATACAACACTTGTCTTTTTTATTCTTCATACGCCAGGTCGACGGTCAATAGATTTTTTGAATGAAATTCTTTCACTCGGACAGACGCTTTAAATTTTTCCAGCTACAACTGTGGCCTTTTCACATCCAAGGTTACAAGCATAGGCTTAGATTTCAATGAATATCAGCAGAAACTCGTCTATTCGGATGAAAACACAGGTAATTGTCTGACTTCTGCCTCTTTGGCGCGGTCACCATTGTTAACATCACATATCTTGGTTCGTCCGATCACGCGGATTCCCTCAGAATTTATCTAAAGTTTATGGTCCATTTGAGACTAAATTATACCATTATTCAACTCAACACACATGATCTATATTTAAGTAATTATTTGTAGGAATATATTTGCATTTAGTGAAAGAAAATGCAAATATTAAGTATTTTAAATTGACTTCTGCGGCTAGAGGGCTGTTTTCATTATTGCGCAAACTGCTTAATTAAAATTTGTACACTTCTGTGAGGATTTTCTGTTCTAATCACCTCGGCCCTAGAGTGGATAACTGGAGTGTTCTTAGCCTCAAAGGTGGCTCTTGCTAGATTGTATATGCTTTAAATTCAGAGATATTTAATAAATTGTATTGTAC
Organism: Eudiplozoon nipponicum; assembly: GCA_029291075.1. Taxonomy (NCBI): domain Eukaryota; kingdom Metazoa; phylum Platyhelminthes; class Monogenea; order Mazocraeidea; family Diplozoidae; genus Eudiplozoon; species Eudiplozoon nipponicum. The sequence continues at coordinate 4,684 of JAQBSW010007075.1, forward strand.
GGAATGCTTATTTTGTATCTTATCTTGATTAATGTGAATTTACTCCAAATATATAATACATTCTATTGTAGAAGTATTTTTGCGGGGTAGCTATCTAGTTCGTGATTCTGTACCCTTCCTACATACCCATGGTGGCTATTATTACTACCCGTACTCATAATCAGTCTCTGATCTTTTTCGGATGGTTGATGTGAGAAGGCAAAAATGAGTTGTCACACGTATATTGTACACAATGTTGCAAATAGAAATAGAATTCACAGTTAGTCCTAATTGACCATGTTATGGTCGGCAATAAAAACAAATTTTAACACAAATGAATGTCTTAAACACCAGTCACAGTCAAACTAAATTGTCCGTATTCGAGACTGCAGAAGTTAAAATGAGCTCTGTTTATAAAGAAACATATTTTACACACAAGCAGTTATTCTTTCTCAAATGTCTGAATTGAAATGAATATAGGCAACCGATTGAAAATACATGATGATATGAACATAGACACTGTTAAAAGTTGTCACTGAAAATGTATGTGTGTAATCCGTGTAAAGACTTCAATGACAAAACTCACAAATATTTAGTTCACTGCTTGCTATGTTTTTAACTCATGTCATTATTATAATCCATTATTCTCTGAAATTCGGAATGGCACAGTTAACTGTGAACAGTAAATCCCTCACGTAAATTGCGAATAATCCAACTGAGCGAAATAAATCCACTGTGACACAATAGTCCACCGCGTGTTTCATCCGTATCGCGCGCGGTTCTGTATATATCATAAAAACCCTATTAATTACAAATAAAATTGCAGTTCAAGAAATCTCAATTAAAACTGCTTGAAACTAACAGAGATTGTCTCTAAAATCACAGTTAAGAGAAATATTGTGTAAGAACAGAGTTAGATTATTTGACCTTAAAGAGCACTGTATTTGTCAAAATCGAACATCGTTGGGTTGTAACGCGGACCGCGTGTTACACTACAGTTCTGTTAAACCGGATTTGTCAAAGCGTCTTAAATAATTTTTTTAAATAGAAATACAGTATTAATACATTTATTCATATTATTATGGATAAATAAATTCACTTTTTTTATCTATTAAAGAGAAACTAAAATTGTGGCAAACATTACGAAGCATTAATAACATGCAAATGACTTTTGTCTATTATCATTTTAAACATTATTATGTGATGCCTAGGCATCTTTGAAAAATAGAAATAGAAATCTCGACTTCTGATTGGTCATTAATATGAACGAACCATCAATTTTCAGTTTCACGTATGAACTTTATGCCTTTTATGGCTAAAATTACATTTCATTTTACGTTCTTCTGCTACTCACGTTGTTGTAATTCTCTTTGTGTGATTCAAAAATATGCACGCATTAACTACAGACATAACTTAAGCGGAATTGGCTTTAATCTTAGTTTATTACGTAATATTTTTACTATTTATATTATGTTATATCTACCGGCCGAACTACATATACACATTTTGTTGAAATAAATCGCAGCATTTATCTGTGGATATAAACCAATTAACAAAATAAAGACTTATTTATTACTTTCAATCTACCAAAAACTGAAGAACAAATTCAAACGAACAGCTAAGTCAGTATGAAATTCAAGACAGTCATTTAAACTCCAGTTTTGCGCAATCTAAATTAAGCATTTGTCTGCACAACAAGTTCTTTTCATGGTCAATTTATTTATTAAAGTTGTGTGGTGTGACGTCTTAGCAGCACACATAAAAATAACATTTTTCTCAAATTACATTTTTTAAATGTCGGCTCATATTGATCATCAACTACGGAGAGTACATTTATTCTGTGTTAATATTGCTCTTGAATAAAATCGTTTTGTTTATAAGCAACACCAATTAAATGATTTTTTCAATAATGCGCTTGCTTTGAAATAGCTGCACACAAAGATCCAATGACTGACAATTTCCCAATTTTGTTTTGTCTTTGATGGTTACTTATTCAACTGGAAATGCGGTTCTATTACATCTTTGTTAGATGTGAAAGAACCGCATTTCCAGTTGAACAAAGAAGAAGTCAACCCGATCAAAGACAAAACAAAATTGGAAAGTGTGATCAATCGGATCTTTGTGTAATTGCCCGTGTACAGCTATTACCCGCGTACGCAAAACGCGGCATTGAATTGATTGAAGTGTACACACCGCAACAAAATTTCAAAAAATAAATGATTTTTTGTGGCAGACCCAGTGTAACCTTATTTTAAATAAATTATTTATATTTTATATTTTCTTTCTCTTATTTTAAAATTCCGATTCATATGCTGGTTATTAAAATCAAGGCTCGGTCTTGATGTAAACATCACTTCAATTATATATAAATATTTGTCAGTATAAACCATTGTATACATTCTAAAAGGCAATTTATCCAGTAGATCGGTTTTATCCATATTTGAAATTTTCCAGGTACTGTCCAAATTTTTTTCAGGGACAGGGCATAAACCTAGCCATATCTGCTTCCAAATCTGTGACTCTAGCCACTGAGACACTGTAACACATAGGGTGATTAGGGTCACAGACTCAAAAACAGAAATACCCATATTTAAACCCTGTTCGCGGCAGAACCATGGGCAATTATTAATATGCAGACGAAACACGTCTATTGGATGAATGTGTTATCTACATTTCGCAAATCTTAGTTTGTTCTGACAAATAGATATAAATAATAGGATTAAATTTTATATAAAAAACAATTTTCATTTAAATGAATAATTGTGATTAGAGCCCGCGCAAGCCATTCTTCATTTAGTAAAATGCTCTATATTGTTCGTTGTGATGAACGAAATCGATGCAATTATTTATTTGGTATTGCGTAACTTGTAACAAATTAATTTAAATAGAATCAGAATGGTAGACCAAAGTCAGCATGAAAAAAGTTTTACTCTCATGTTCACAGTCGTTTCGTGTTAGCCGTCGACTCATTGGTTGTAGCAAGCATTACGTCCTATACCATTTGTATAGTAGGTCAAGGAATGTGGGATGATTGGAAGGTCAAATTTTCGGCATCTATGTCTATTCAACCAGTAATGGAGTTAACTTCGTCTTCGGCAATACGTTTTCAAAGCCCGCGCAATCATTGATTGTTTAACTTATTAATTTATATATATATATATATATATATATATAGATATATATATATATATATATATATATATATATCCAGGCTCGGTATATATTCCATATATTGAGTCGGCTTTAAAGTCGCATTGTTGATGACTTTATTCAAAGTAAACTTCATCACTGCTTGAATCCGCTTTCGTATAGGAGACATTACTGTCCAACTGTTTTTCAATTATTGACCAAACATATAGTGTGTTAAGTAGATAGTTGCGGCTGATACTGTTCGGTCGCCAAAAAAGCAAAACCAAATGTGTATATTAAATTATACATTTCGTTCATAGTGGTTTATCCTGGTTCTGTTTTAACTATTTTTTACTAGGTACACAATAACTAATGATAAAATCAGGCGTTTATGTTTATGTTTATCGTATATATACGCGTACTGTATCAACCTCCATACCATTATCAGCCTTTTAATTTTGAAAATGTACGTTATGCGCCCCTTCGAATAATAACATTATTTATTTTATCTTGGCCTTTTCAAAATTAGGAGAAAGGGCTTTTGCTCCAAAACACATTTATATCTTTATTATTTAATTGAATTTATACAATTTTCAAGATCTTTTCCTTTTATGTTAAAAAATTCATTGTCTGTACGTAATTGCAATATTTTTAGATAACATTGCTATGGCCATTCAGGGCATTGAGGAAGGTGGCCTTGATGATCATTGTCAAATCGACATAATTGATACACAAGATCAGTTTACGAATTCTAATCTAGGAAAATCTTCTGGTTTAAGAGAATTAACATTTTCTCAGTTGCCTCGCAAACGTGCTCATCATTTGATTACAAATCAGTCAAATGAAGAAAATTCGCTTAATAGAAAAAGTGGAAACCAAAGGCAACGCTTAAATTATTCTTCACTGCAATTGGATACTGACACAAGAAATACATTTTTAGAAGATGACCAAGACGACGATGAGGACGATTTTTCAATCACTGGAATTTCCGACTCCTCGGTAAGTTGAATACATTTCTTCTCGTCTATATTTAAAAATGAAAGATATTTTAATTTAGATATCAGATATTTGTTTTAATATCTTGACAATTTTAAATGAGCATGAAGAACGTTTTATGCAAAATGGTGTCAATTCTAATAAAATTTATTTCTAACAGTAGAAAATGTGGGTTAAATTCATATATAAAGTTAGCATATACTAGACTGAAACTAACATGCAATTCACTAGTTTTTATTCAATCAATTCAGATATTTCCTTTGATTATTCAAATGTTGATAAAGAACTTTTCCACTGACTGCTATCGCACAGCGTTACTCGTTTTCAATTTTTCTTTGAAAATCACCTGATAATTCAGGTAGTATGGAATGTTAATTTTATAAACAATGCATGTGGTTATTACGGACATGTTCTATTTGTCAGTTATTTTTAATCTAAAATACTCCGATTCGCTTCTTTAGTGATTGGCTATTATTGCCTGAAAATTGTGTGTTTTAGTGAAAAAATGTAAACTGTTCAGTTGCAAGAATGTTATTATTTGCAACCTTTTAGCAAGTGCTTTGTTTTGAAGTACCCTTTACATGTGCAAAGATAAAAGGAAATTCTATTTCATATAAAATACATCAGTATTTTAAGAAAAATTCGGGTAGTGACGACTATTTTATTCTTTAAGTAAATATTTCAGATCGTTCGTCCCTTTGAATGGGCAATTTTTTCTTTTATCCTTTGATTCACCACGGCTTTACTATTATACTTCATGTTTGCTTCAATAAATTTTTCCGTATAACTCTTTTGTAAAGATGTATGAAAAACATAATAAAGTAAACACGAATTATAAAAGAAAACAATAATATTGAAGCCGCACCAAACCAATGGATGAAATATGTTTACGTGCTTTGTGACGGAGCCACATCAGACAAAATTTATTCTGAGAATAATTAAAGTACGAACTTTTTGAACGTCTACTAGAAAACTAAAAAATAAATGTAAAGATTAAGCTGTCTGCAGTCGAACAGTCAAATATTGTTCATATATAAACATGCAATAGATGCTAAGTTAGCTATATATTTAGGTAAGGTGAATTAATAAAGAAACGACTCCTCAATTATTTTAATCTAACGAAAGTTGGCAAGGTGCAGAATGTAGCTTACAATGGCTTCATTTTAATTCGAATTGACAAATATATCCTGTGTTGAAGCATAAATTTATTACAATGTGCTTAAACATATCCATTTCCTTTTCGTTCGAACTCGGCTCAACAGTTATATCTGTTACTTTATACATCCAATTTCAAAATGTGAGTGGGATTACGTTGGATTGAATTTATAAATTATACAACAGCGACCGAGAAATAGTAAACGTACACGCTGAGTCATGCACACCAACAAACAAGCAATTCATCATTATATAATCAGATCACTTATGAACTTCTATTTTCATCTTTCTGAGGAGTTTATTTAGGGAGTCTACTGGTTGTCGCTTACACGTTCTATCTGGAAACGTAGGAAATACAACCAATTTAAAAAAATCACTGGCATACATATCTGTGTTATGTTAATGGCACATTAAAAATCAAATTATATGCTTAATGGCCTCTACAACGCGGATCGTCATAATTTGTCTATTTGCGAGTGCGGAAACATTCAAACTTATGCACTGTCTTTCCTTAACGTCTTGCCATTGAACCACGGAGATGCTAATCGAAAATGAATAGATAACGGAAGCCGAATTGGACCGAACACTGGATCTATTACAAAAAAGCTGTTAGAAATTTCAAAAGGAGAATTTGATTTGATATTTATTCTACCAAACAGTGGAAGTCTGTTCTGAAGAACTCCAATGCAATGAACTGACGATGCTCAGAGCAACTTAATTAGAAAAGTGTTAATTCGTAATAATTGTCGAAGCAAACATGAAATATACACAACGAAAAAAGCAATAACGCCGTACACACAAAGGCGATATATTATCTAGATTTTCATATAAATAAATTGCATTTTGATCCTCGTCAGTCAGTTTGGCGTCGTACTCTGATGATGATCATAGAAGATCAAAACGTGTCAGTGCGCGTAACAGGCAGTAGTTTAACTATGTTGTTCGACGATTGTTTAAATACAACAGGATTGGTGTTTACTTCAAGCTCGCAAACTTGATTTGAAGAATTGTTACCACCACCCGGCAATCAATGATTTATTAATTGTATGAACTATACATCAGTGGCGAAAACTGCAAACAGTTAATGTTCATGACTGCATAGAAATTGTGCAGCCGATATTTACAATCAAATACAATGTATGCGAGACTACCAGAGGCGAGAGCCGCATATCTTATTTTGCTTTCCATTTATATTTATTGCGGTTTGATCAACGATAGTCAGTTTGCTGTTGTTCTCTGAAGATGATCATAGAAGGTCGAAGCGCACTATTGTTTCGGTGTGTTTTTTGAGTAATATTGGCCGACAACTAGAAGAGTGATTTCTAGTGCATTTAAGACTTTACATAAAAGTTATACACGTTGTTTCAAAACACCACACTACGGACCAGGCAGATTTATAATTGTTTTTCACGGCAAATGACGCGAAGAAAAATTACAAACAGCGGAATTATTTATTTTCAGCATCCATAATCCTCAGCTAACTAAACGAAAAAAAATCCTACTTTATTCAAATATTACCTGGTAAATTGTTTGTCTGTGTATGTATCTCTCAGTATGTCCGTTTCCTTTTCGTTTTGTTGTTTCATAACGTATTTATTTAATCAAACGTAATCAATCCTGCTATTTAAAATTGACTATATAAAAAACTAGATATCAAAGTCGGGTTGAGTTTTAGCGAAAAGAAAATCGCCTTTTCAACTGTTTTGTTTGTTACTGCTTCATAATAAATTTATGCTGTAATACACGATTTTTTCATTTCAAATTAAATATACATAACATAAATAGCTAAACTTATATTTCTACATGAATTTCTTTAACCGCAAATTTGACCTCCTTCAACATTTAACCGACTCGGCCTTAAAGTCTTCCTTCTGTTCTGTAGTCTAATTTCCTCCACTTAACAAATACCTCTGTAATTGTTAAACATTTGCGCATGTTTGAATAATTTTCCAATAAAATGCTTAACGGCAGAACGTTTTCTTCGGTTTATGCGTGTGAATCCAACAACAAACCGTTTTGAGATTGGTAGTACTTTGGAACCTTTGACCTGCTATTTATATGTGCTTTAATAATAATATTTCCTTCCAGTACTCGCGAAGTGTATTGAAATTAGTCATTTCAAAATATGGTATGTTATTGAAAGTATATCACGCTAGGGCTGGTCATCTGGATAGCGTGTTTCTATCTGTTATTTGTTTTTCTGCAATTTACTGATATACGCATATTCCCAATTGCTTCATACAACAGTTGGAGTACTGATTAAAGCATTTTATGTTATTTTGTGTAATAAATGGCACAACAAAAGAGAGCAGGTGATGTTTAACAACTTTTTCCGTGTTTTTGATAAAGTTGATGTCCACATTTATGAAGTCTTTAACTCTGTAATGCGCATTATTCTTCTTCCGATCATTTGAGCTCGAAGATTTGCTGTATTGTGAGAGTTTTCTAATAACACTTTGCTTGAGATGTAGTCAGATTTCCAAAATAAATTCTTCATCTTCTAGAATAACCATGTTTCAGTAAGATGTAAATTTAACACTCATCTCTTCCTTCTTAGTTTGGTCTCAGTCAACCTTCCAAGTCTAATTGACTTGACTATTTTCTAAGTTGTGTCATTGCACTCTAATTGTGTTAACATCCTGTTGTACGCACGTGGACTTACCGCGGAGTTTCAATTCATTAGAAAATGACGGCAGTTTCATGCGATATTTATATACACCTAATTTTATTTGGTCTCGATTAATCTTATGTTTCTGGGAGAAATTGTCATTTGATATATTTTTGGAGGCCAAGAACTAACATATGTGCATGCGCATATCAGGCTTTCCCAACCCGGTAACAAGTTAGTTCATGCAGGATCTGGAGGATATATCAATTTGAACAAGTAAGAATCTTTAATTTCGTGTACAGGTGCTTTTATTAATTACTCATAGGAACTAGCAATATGTTCTAAACTAATTTTCTTATTGTTAATTTGCCGCATTTTTCTTGAACGGGACAATTGATAGCACTCGGTTATAATTCGGCTTACATTTAACCTATCTATGTTCTAAAACCAATTTGGCAACATCCAATTAAAATTTAGTTTTATCTTTTTCTGGGAGGAATTGCGTGATTTTTACTGTCTAGATAATAATAAAATTCTTAGGTATGTATTCTATAGGAACAGGAGTGTTCAATCCCAGGTTAAGTATTGTCTTTTCTTTATACTTGGGATCCAAAGACGATCAATTTATTACCAGTTTAGACACAACAGGATCGTTTGGAATATTTATCGGAGACCTATGGATTCCCAGGTTTTCTAGTGTCTTCTCATGTCTCTTTCTAACCTTTTGAATTTCTTCATTCCTAGCCTTATCATTGAACTCTTCTACGTATTTACGGTCCATTAAATTTAATATCAAGAGCAACTTTGATCTTACTTTAGTTTTTTTTCTAATTAGTTCATATTTTCTTTTTTTGATTTTTTACCGATAATCTTATTAAATTTACAGTAAGTTCCTGTTTCAGAACATTTCCTACCCTATCTAGCTTAAACGGTAGTCTGAATCTAAAGCATTTAGGTACAATATTAAATTTTAAACGTTATTTTAGAATGAGGTATTTTTCACTTGCCTTACAATTAGTATTTTCTTTGATTTGTATTGGTTGAACAGTTTGATCACAGTCTGGTCCTATTTTTGATTTAAATAATACTTAAATACTGAGTTATATTGCTCAGTGCTATCCTTCTTGTTGTTAAATTTGGCGGAGTAATTGATAGCACTCGCTTTTCTAATTGGTTAGGGTTGGTTACAGAAATAGCTGTACACTCTCCTAGATATTTGCGCATTAGAGCTTTGTTGGATTTATTTTAATATTTAATGATCCCAGATATTACCACTAAGATCATGTACTACACTATATATATATATATATATATATATATATATATATAGTTTTTATTCATTATCTAAAATTATTGGTTTCGAAGCATAGTGCCGTCTCCTAGCGATGAGTAGCGCAACTCGTGTCAATAGTAAAAGACATTTTATTTCTGCTGGCTTTTTTGCAACTAACAGATCTTATATAAGCTTTCTTGTGTCAAAGTTGATAATGCTTAATAGAAACAAACGCGATTTACTTAGTTAAACGAATATGATGCAATTTTAATGCTTTGTATAAGTGTTTTACCGACATATTATGTTGAGTACTGTTGATTATTTGATTGAAGCTACAAAGCACACCAAGACAAATGTTAAAAAAGAAACCGGATTTGCTTCATAAAGTTTGATTTCTGAACTTTTATTAATTTTGAAAATTAAAAACAGCCATCATTAAGTATTTTCAAATCCAATGGCGTTGTTAAACATTCGTACACTGAGGAGTCGAATATATTGTCACAATCCAATGCAACTCTGGAAGGCGATTCTGTTAGCCTATCGGGTCTTGCAGAGAGGGATATATCTCCAGTGGGTTCTCTAATACAGTCAAGCGTTACGAACGATCAACTTTATTCCAGGCAATATCAGAAGCACCTAAATTCAGCAGAGGTTTCAGTAGTCAGAAACGCGACCGCGCAACGAACAGCTATAATTGTACCTCAGTCGACGTTGCAATCCAACGTTTTGTCATCTTCACCTTCAGTGTCATCTTGTTCACGATCGCTGACAAATAACAGTCCGGTCAGGGAGACCAACCAGTTGAGTAGTGGAGCGAATGAGAATGCCAGCAGCGACTGTAGTGCAAGTCGTGGCACGGCGCTTAAAAGCACGTCCAGCGCGCTTAATGAGACGTCTTCGACAAGGCACACAACGGGCAAGTCGATTATTAATTACCTTATGTGCACATTTATTAGCTTACCAATTTTTTTCTATTGTGTTTACATATTATAAATGATAATAAATATGTAACTATTCTATTTTTAATTTGTATCTACATGGATTTTTGTGATCGATATACAAGGTAACTTTTCTGAATACTGACTGTTTATTTACTTTTTGATATGTACATTAAACCATTAGTAATTAGCATCTTAGTGGAGCCACATACATTAAGCTGTTGCTACGGAAGCACAGCCTGGTCTTCTAACGTACGCAATTAAACTAGCATTGTTTGCGCGGATTGTGAAAACAATTATTTAATTCATGTTTGCTAGCTTGGAATAAACACCAATCCCATAGTGTTTAACCAGGTTGACAGACCGTAGTTTTGTTCTGTTGTTGGACTTGTTAAATAAAATGGGATGGATGTTTATTCTAAGCTTTCAAACTTTATTTAAATAGATATACGCAATTGCCAAATCCCTTACTCCTTCTGTATTTGCTTGTTGGGTAACGCTATAATAAAAGATTGCTTTATTTCTCTTAATATAATATTTGATAAAAATAGTTTAAAACGCTATACCGAGAATAATCATTCCATTTGCAGATATGTTACTTTAAGCTACAAAATTATATATATAGCAAAATAGCAAACCCTTATTGGTTTAGTTTCAAATTGATTAATTTTCACCCACTGACAATTGTGAATTATTTATTTTTCATCTTAATCAAGATGTTTAATTCACAAGACTCTTATTCCTTACCTACACATTGTACAAATGTTAGCATATATTCTCATCTAGGAGTTATGAACAATCCAGAGGCTCTAGCTTCATGATGTTTAATAAATAAATTCCATTAATTTTGTACAGTATAGCATTTAAAAATTCCTGAACGGAGAATATGTACGTGTCACAAATGGAAAGTAAAAATCACACGAGATTGTCTTGATATTCCAATAATGAAAAACTCTCCGCTGACAAAGACAATTTACCTACGATACAGACTGAGCCGCAGGAAGGCTCAGTGGTTAGTGCGTCAGATTCAGAAGCAGATGTGCCCAGATTCGAGTCCTGTCAGCAACAACTTCTGAACAGTACGTGATAAGTTCCGAGTAAGGAAAAAACCTGTCTACTGGATGAATTTCCTTTTCAACAATATAGAATACTTAGTTTATACTGACAAATGTATGTATATAATGTGCCAGATGTTTATATCCAGATCGCAACCTTGATTAAAAGTAAAGTATTCGATTGTTCGCTAAGCAATTTCATCCTTGGAATTCGGTATCGGCGTGAAAGAACTTTGTAATTACAAAATAATCGATTTAAGTAGCAACTGTATCAACACGTATTCTCTCTAAATTTTTCATTTTCTACAAAATTAAATGCTTACATTTCATTCATTCTTGATTTTTACTGCCAGGTCCAACTTTTTGAAAAATGCCCATAAGTTGATTGTTTCGTATTTGCATTTCCCAATAATCGTTACATTTCAAGATATGTATTTTTCGTGTAGCATTCTATTTGTGATGTACAATAAAATGCATTAATTGTTATAACTTATTACTTCTGCACATAGTGCACAAATCGAATACGTCTAAAAATGTCAATTGTTTGGCTATAGATTAAGAATTGTTATTATTACAAATAATATTATTATAATAATATTTTTAATATTCTTTTATTTTGTATTATTGTAATACCATTACTACTATTACTACAACTACTACTACGACGACTACTACTAATACTACTACCACTACTACCACGACTACTACTACTACTACTACTACTACTACTACTACTACTACTACTACTACTACTACTACTACTACTACGACGACAACTACTACTACTACTACTACTATTATTTTTATTATTATTATTATTATTTCTTCTACTACTACTACTACTACTACTACTACTACTACTACTACTACTAATGCTGCTGCTCCTACTACTACTACGACAACGACTACTACTAATACTACTACTACAACGAATACTACTACTCTTCCTCCTCCTTCTCCTACTACTACTACTACTACTACTACTACTACTACTGCTACTACTACTACTACTACTACTACTACTACTACTACTATTAATACTTCTAGTACTACAACAACAACAAATAATATTACGATTTCTACTAATCCTCCTCCTCCTCCTACTACTACTACTACTACTACTAATACACACACACATAATAATAATACACACACACACACACATAATATAAATTTTTAATTGATAACAAAGACAATCAGGCCTGACAATGGAAGAGATCAATGTTTAAATCAAAAGCAGGATTATATTAAATTGAATGACATGGTAACTAGCATTTGTTTATCTCGAACTAGTACAAGATGGATAAGAAAATTTTTACCTGCCGATTATAGCAGAGCCCCTTGTTGATACCAAAAAAGTAGACATCTTTGACTAGGATAGTATCTAATAAATGGATTCCTGAAGGATGATGGAATCTCGATTCTCATTATAATTCAAAACTTCATTTTATTGCAGCATGGGCGCATATTTTGTGTAGCTTTTCAATTAATTAAAACGCGAGGCAAAGTCATGCGTCAAAAACATGTTCAAACAGGAAGATATGTTTTCATGTGTGATTATTTACTTACAAGTTATGGTATCATAAATTGGGCTGAGTGCATTCGAGTTAATGAAACGTCTGGTGGCTTGAATAGTCACAATTGAAGCGAAGGATGATAGGGGAATATTGAAGGATACTTAACAGTGATCGAAATTACGCAAGATTTTTTGGCGTTAGACATTTTCACATATTCGTTTGAAGGGATATTATCAGGTTGCTAGCTGCCACGCGTTGTGAAGTGCACAGACTAATGTAGCCATTGTTCAGCAAAAGGCCGCAGCAGTGAGTAGTTTTCAGAGACTAGATTACTCAGTTGGCGATAGGGAGGTAAAAGTGATTCAAAACATTACTATTATTATTATTCTTATTTTATTATTATTACTACTACTACTTTTCTAATTTGCTATTGGTAATGTTTAAAAAAATTAATCAGGTTTCTATTCGACATTTAGTATTATTTTTATTATCCTTATTATTGTTATTACTCATAATGTATCATTTTATTTAGTATTATATTTGTAAGCAATATTATTTTTATTATTACATTTATTACAATTATTATTATTACAATTATTATTTCAATTATTGGCTTTATTAGTGTTATTACACTATACTTACTTATTACTATTACTATTACTATACACTACTATTATATTACTATTACTATACTACATATTACTATTATTGACTATTACTTATCTTTCATATTTCTATTCCTATTACTATAACTATTACTATTAATATTAATATTACTATTATTATTTTTATTATTATTATTTTATTTCCACTACTAATATATCGTTCCCCCCGTGTTATTTAAGTAGTTTTTCGAATAACCAAAAGCTAATAAACTTATATTAAGAATATATTTCTGTATATTTTTATTTACATGGTATTTACCACTTAAGCGATGAAAAATTTAGTTATATATCCCTCTGGGCAATATCATTACTTCCTTCGCAACCACCAGCCAGAAAAGAACAAATTTGTTATTGGTTGATGTGCGTACTTCCACTTCCTCGATATTATCTAACAGGCTCATGCTTGATCAATATTGCAGCCTCGACGGTGAATCTCAAATAAAGAGTAAATGTTCTTGTAATTCAGGTTTTGTGGATATCGGGTCACAGACATGTTTTACCGCTGTCACCTTATCATCATATTCTCGTTTGTAGCACATCGGATGGCCAAAGTTTACTAGTAGCTCCTACAATTTTTGGCCTAGATTTCTGTCTGTCATTTGTAGTTTAAAAACAGTGATTCATTACCTTATAGGTGCTTCTTTGTGTACTTACATTACCTATTTAGTGTTTTATAGACTGGCTTCGAGCGTCTGCTATATATTGCAATAAAATATGTGTTACAATATGCTGGTTGAACTAACATGGCTAATCTAATGATTTGACGGAATTACTCTTCCATAGAAGATTTAAAGTAGTGATGTTAAACGTTGGTTCCACGGCTTTCTCCAAAACTTTCACCCTAGGTCGCGAAACTCTGAATGTTTGTTGTATTTGCGATGAGCTTGTTGGGCATGGATGATTACTCGGACAAGTTCTAAGTTCGTTGACACGTATTTTTAATTCAGATTTAGGTTTTTAAATGTGCATGATCGCCATTGAAAAGTTTATTATCTATCTCTCATAAATGTTCATAACAGGATAGCACTAGTCCTTAGATTTCACCGCATTTATTGCACTCATGCTATAGATATTGGATTTAGCATTTTCGTACGCCTTGAGATTCTTAGGCTTTTCTGGTCTATCCTCAATAGCCTTTAAGCTGCCAGAACAACATCTTCTCTTATCACGCATACGAGTAGAAATACATTTTTCCGGGGCATAAGAGATTCAGCGACGAATCTGAGAAGCTAACTTCGTAATGTGTACCTTACAACTGGCAGTAACATGCTTTCAACTCGAGGACGAGAAGAAAAATTACGAATCGTTCACCATGTATGTAATCTGTGGGTGGGCGACTCAAAGCTATTTACCATAAACAGCAGACATAAGTGTGATAGACGCCCAAGAAATGTGAAGAAGGTCTAAATGTCTACCAAGATACATTGAAAATCGTCGTTTACAGTACTCATGCATTCTTCAACTGCAAGGATGCCTACAGCATTGTTTGACTAATAACCTTGCGGCGGCTCTGAAGATAAGAAGTCTGATTGTGTCTGAATGGCTATTTTTAAACACTCGCGAAATCAAGTCTCTAGTTTTCAATTTATTATGTCACCAGGGCGTGGTGGATTTCCGACCGGCAATCGGATCTCCTATAAAATACCACATGAGCCCGACGACGGCACCATGACTCGGCGTGTGTTCCCCGCCACAAAAGGGTTCAACAGCCACAGGATTACATGGACTCCTGGACAGTACCCCGTACTTCCGAATGGCGAATGAGCTCTCAACAGCCACCGGCAACCATGCAACTTACTGCTGCCTTGCAGACTGCGCTTGGATGTGCAAAGGCTAGAGGTGCGTCCTCGATCAAAAAGCCGAGTGGTGAGGGGACACCACTTGTACCAAATTCCCAAGAAACTCCATGAAATCAATGGAGCCGGCTTATCCTCCAAAAGGAGTCAGCCGCAGTAAAGTAAAGTAAACTTGCAGGTGGTTTCTGCTTTCATTCCAATTGCTTTACAATTGCAAGATGAGATGCTGGAATGCGTCGTTCAGTTTTGAATTTAATAGATGTAATAATAATAATAGATTTTGCTGAGGTCCTTTTGAGTCAATTCACATTTTGCAATTTATAATTAAGAATAATTTTGAATAGATTGATCATTATTTAATAAATGATATGAGAAATAGTAAATTACGAGATTATTCATTAATTTCGTAAAATTGAACGAGATTGTGTCAGTCAAAAATTTTCCATTACTTTAGAACCTGTCGGCCGTAACACTCATGTGAGATAATTCAGTCATATCTCTTCTTGTCACGCAAAACCTGTAAAGCATAACTTTGTACTATCCAGATTATACACTTGTACTGTTCCAAATGTTGTTGCGGTATCAATGATAACCAATTCGATGTCAGAGGCAAACTTAGTTATTGGTTTAGTTAACCAAATCAAGTATTACTTGTCATTTTTAGCCAATTTAACAGATATTTCCGATAATTAAACCAGTTTTGCAATAATTTGTCATCCTGTGTCTTGGAAAATAATATTTAACATACATCTATTCATCCATTCATGTATATATATATATACATACATATTAGATATACAAACATAAATACGTAAATATATATATATATACACATTTACATACAAACATAAAAGATATACATACATATATGCATGCATATATACATACATGCAAACACCCATACATACATTCATTCATACATACGTACATGCATACATGCATACGTACCAACATATATATATATATATATATATATATATATATATATATATTTATATATACTTACTTACATACATACTTGCATCAATTCGTATATTTAAACTAAGATACATATATACAAGAATGCACGTATGCATGCATACATGAATATATAAATACATATATAAATATATGCATAGCAATATACCTGTTTATCTACTTACAACATACGTGCATTAATTAGTAAATGCATACATTCATACATTTAAACTAAGATACATACATGCAATAATTCATTCTACATACAAGCATAAATGTGTACATGTACCAGTTTACATACATGCATTAATTCATAAATAATTAAAAACATGATAAAGTCAAATTTAACATGGCCGATTCTAGATCCTGATTATTGTAATTCACTCCAGTGTCTTTTGTTTAGTGAGTGTAAGATGCAGAATGCCCAAGCAGCCAATGTTGTTAAAAATTATGTGTGATTAGGAGAGCGATGGGCTAACAATTCTGCGATTCTAGTTCTCCATCTGGATAAACCCAGCGATTGGCGAACAGAATGCGTTTTCTACTTTCTGATATATTATTCCATCGAACGTCTTTAGCGTTTCTTTTTTTATGTAAATCGAGGGCACATTTAAATATGACTGAACAAGATTTATTTACAATTGTACTTCATAGCGGTAAGCAGACAATGACCGAGGATGGATTGATTTAATTTGACTTTATCAAAGAAAATAGTTTCACAGGAAACGAAAATTCTAGCTAGAGGCCAAAGATGCAAAATGGCTTAGAAACTCCATAATATTACCGAACGAAAATGTTTTATTTCGTTCTTTTTCAATTTACAAAATGTGTTTGTTCGCCGTGTAGCTACTATATACGTTACTCCAAGCTTATATTTGAACAGGTGATAGGAATTCGTCTATTCGAGGAGAATTATGGAACAGGCTCGTGACTCGTTGCAGGTGTCTATCAGAAATATGTGTCGTCAAAGCACGAGGCATATGCATCTGTGGAGATACTCCAATTATTGAACATGATACCTTGGTTTCTTAATAGTTTTCTTAATTTAAATAGTTGTACATATACACTTGTTTTTTCTCCGCATTTTGCTTGTGCGGGACAATTGATAGCACTCGTATTTCGGTAAAATCTTGAACCTTTTACGTTTCCAGGTGCACAGTCTTTGTTTGGCACTTATTCATGGGTTCTCGCTTGTTCCTTCACTATGATGCCATCCATCAGCTGCTTGTCTGAAAATGACGTTGGAATCGGATTTTCCGACTTTTTTCCGAATTTTTTGGACTTCATTTCCAGTTTGGATAATTTGGGGTGGTTTCGGTGTCTTATAATGATGTGATATGGTCAATTAGGCTAAATGGAAATATGTCATTTGGAATTTTAAATGGTGGCAGCCAAATTTTACAAAGCAATAACTTATTTTGCCTCGTTCGTCAGCTCAGTATATTCTTCATTTTTTTTATAAAATTCGAATGAACATGCGCATGCACACAAATTTGTACTCCATTAAAGATACAAAATCAAAATATCCTTACCGCTTGTCGCAGCAGACCAAACCTGTTAGTTCTCTTGGTCAGGTAAACGTGGCCTGGCAGTCAAAGGTTGCGATTCTCTGCCCTAGTCCGGCTATGAACACACCAAGACTTGAACCATCACCGACGAATTCCGGAAGCAAGCTTGTTTTCTCTACCACACGGAAACGACTATCCCCGACAAAAGAGACGTCGTTCGTGCTGAGGACCACATCAGGTATTTGCTTTATTTCATGTTTGATGCTGAAAATTTTGTGCTATACAGCTTTAGTTAAACTTAACTTTGTCATAATCTTTGCACACATATTTGTTTTAAATGTTTCCGTCTAAGTTACAATTGACCAAATAAGGAAAAGTGACTCTCCTGCGTATTTAAACGATAAAGACAAGAATGGGCACGAGACCTCATATTTACGACTGCAAAATTTACACACCATTTATATTTTGATGGATATCATTAATCGATTTGTGTTGGCCGTAATTGTTTACCTTCTGCAAAAGACAGTTAAATTCACCTTAGATTACTTCACGGAGCTATGCCTGAAAACAAAGTTACGGTAAGTAACAGTCACAGTTTACTCTGAATGCTTTGCTGCATTTTTCAGATTAAGTTTAACATGAAACGAAAGGCCTTTATTATTTCGTTTTGATATTTTCCTTAAAAGTAATTTTCGTTTGCTTAGTGCTGTTATCCTTTGAGCCCATATCACAATAGACGGTTGCGCGAAAATTGATAACACTCGTAGGTCGGTGAAATCTTGATTCCTTTACATTTCCAGGCGCACTGCTTGATATTTTTTTAAATCGATTGATGGGTTCTCATTGGTCCCGTATCTCTAAAGCCATCCTTAAACTGCTTGTCCGGGAATGTTTTTAAATTATAGTTTGCCGAAGTCTTACCGATTTTTCTGGACATTTTTTCCAATTCCACCTTCAGTCTTTGTTCTTTACATTTTAATTAAATTAATTTATATTTTCAAAAACTTTTTCCATTAGATATGCCTACTTTCAAAAATAAATCTGTTTCGTAATTTGTTTTGTTGTTATTGTGTAACTATTTTATATTTTTTTCTATTTTTAATGAGATTCGGTCAAGCTAAAAAATTACCTATTCATTTGAATAAAGTCCGCAAAATTTCACAACTTGGCAAAAACTCCGTCAATCAGACGGGCTGATGCGTTTCAAACTTCAATGATCATTATCACAGTACGTAGACAAACTGCCTAATGTATACTAAACTGCAGTTTATTTGCTGTGTATTGATATTCATAAATGCGGCTCTCTTTCTTGGCAATCTAATATTCATTTTAAATCTCCGAAACATAAGCTGCACAATTTTTATGCAATATTTGATCAGAATTTTTTAGCAACTTTCGACACTTCGCGATAAGTTATTCGAAAAGACAAACTTTATTTAAACAATTGCTACCACCACCCGCGTAATCAATTATTGTTTAATTGTATACCTATGTATATGCGGCGAAAGCTGCACTAAGTAAATGTTCGTGACTGCATTGAAATTGTGCAGCCGACATTTCCAGTCAAGTTCAATGTATGCAAGACTGCTAGAGATGAGAGCCGCATATCTAAATTTGATTTCCATTTATATTCAATGCGGTTTGATCCTCGCTAGTCAGCTTGCCGTCGTACTCTGATGATGATCAAGGAAGGTCGAAACGCGTCAGTGCGTTGCGACTGGCGGTAGTTTTGTTATGTTGTTGGACGACTGGTTAAATACAATGGGATTGGTGTTTACTTCAAGCTCGCAAACTTGATTTAAATAAGTAAAACGCATGCTGGACTACTGGTGGGAAGAGCCGCATATCTAATTTTGCTTTCCATATATATGTATTGCGGTTTGATCCTCGCTAGTCAGTTTTGCCTTCATACTCTAATGATGATCATGGATGGTCGATTGGCGTCTGTACGTGCGACTGTCAATAGTTCTGCTGTATTATTCAATTGCCGTATAATGTTCGTTCATCAGTTTTCCTTGATACTTTGATGACGAACGTGGCAAATTGAGACGCGTCGGTACATGCTACTGATGGAGGTGTTCCCATGCTGAGCGACAAATTGGGGGCATTGCCACGTTATGTGCCCAATGTGAGTTTCATTGGGATGTGCGAGCAACGAGGAGTTGGCTATGCTATTTGAGAAAAAGGAATTTTGCGAGAGCAACGTTTATTTTTCTTTTTTGTGCAAACAATGATTGATTTGCCATGTTCTGCAACCAACGAGGATATTGTTACACAGTGTGACCAGGAAGAGATTTGCTACGTTTTGAAACTAAGGGGGCTGTTCTATGTTATGCGAATAACAAGGGTTCCGCTATGTTGTGCGATGAATGGCGATTTTGCTACATTGTTTGAGCAACGTGGATTTTTCTATGTTGCGCGAACAACGCTTATTTTTCTGTGTTATGCGAACAAGGATTTGTTTGCTATGATCAGCGACCAGCGAGGCTATTGCTATAAATTGCGACCAACGGAGGATTTGCTGTTTTGCAACTGACGGAGTTTGTCCTATGCTGCGCGATTAACGAGTGTTTCACTATGGTTCCTGTCCAATGTGAGTTGAGCTATGTACGACCGACGGGGTTTTGCTATGCCTTGCGACCAACGGGGATTAAAACGTAATTTACGTATCTATGTATAATTGTTGGGCAAGTAAAGATGAAACTCTTATTTAATTTAGTCTCATATATATTTAATTAAGCAAATAGGGTATTTGTTTATCTTTGTGTAACAACTAAAGCTTTCACTCAAAAAACATGAATGGAAAGTATAATCACGTGCACATTCGTTTCGTGCTAACGGACGACTCATCTGTTGGAGCCGGCATTACTCCCTTTACACACTATACCTTTTGGTGGGTAATGTGGGAAAATAGGACGGTACAATCTCCTATACGAATGTGTAAACCTGCAGTAGTGAAGCTAGCTTCATATAAAGTCTTTCGAAAATACCATTTCAAAACAACTCACTATAATATATATATATATATATATATATATATATATATATATATACCAATTACATATATAAGTAGTACTATCACGAAGGATATTGTATCGTGCCGATACCAAAATAATGTTACGACGAGGTACATGGTATAACACAATGGATTTCAATGTATGCTAAAGTTCACCAAAAATGAGAATTACAACTATTTCTGAACACCTGTTACTCAAGATAAACCTTCATTGATATCAGTTATCAAATTTCGTGGTAATCCTGACATCATTCAATTTAATATATAACAGTTAGGTACTGATTGTGGCAGAAACTTATAAATATATATATATATATATACATACTATATATATATATATATATATATATATATATATATGCAATAATTTTGTATTAGGTGTTGTTTATAGTAAAAAATACTTCAAATATGACCATAAGCATAAACCAAAGACAGCATGAATTGAAAGTATAATCTTGTTCGCATTCGTTTCATGCTTACTGGTGACCGTCCTATTTTCCCTTATGCCTTACCAAAATATTTAGTGGGCAAAGGGTGTAATACATGTTCCTACAGATGAGTCGTCTGTAAGCACGAAACGAATATTCAAGAGATTACAATTCTGTTTATGTTTTCTTTGGACTATTCTTCTGGATTTATTTGAAATAATTTGTTACTAGGTGCGCAACACCTAATACACAATTGAATATATACAAGTTTTCCGCCACAAATAGTATCTAATTAAAGCTTTACTGATAAAGTTGATTTGTTTAATTTGCTAATAATATTCAATCTGTCGTCAGCTCTTTTTTATGCCTTTGGATATTTTTTTAATTATTGTGTAGTATAATTTATCGTAGTTCATTATTAATCGTAAATGGCAAAATTCGGATATTGACATTTATTTCATGCTCAGAAGACTGAAGTTGATCGGAATTCACGACCTAAACTAAGAAAATATCATTTCAGTAATGGGAAAATAAAAAGCTGGCGAAATTGTACGAAAAAATAGAGAATTGGAGTGGACGCCACATTTTTGCTCAAAGTAAATATGACTTAGAATAAGCCGGCTTGGACACGCTCCAGGGGAAAATCTGTTTGTTGACGGGCAGTTAAACTTATACTAGCTTCAGTAAACTCGCTGATGTGATATATAACTGTGAGTGATTGCAGATATATCGAACATGTTTGATGATGATGTTCACCTTCGTAGTCATATTTCATGATGAATGAAATCTTGTCCAATTGTGTTTGAGCAAAATTAAGATTTTAATTTTATGTTCAAGCAACAGAAATAAACCTTTGTTTCCTTTCAATTCTGTGCAGTGAAAGAAATTGTTTAGTTGAAATAAAAATTCTTTTATTCAACTTATACACAGTCAACTGCTTAAGAATTTCCTTCGGGGATTTCCTAAACTTCTGCGTAGGAGAGTTGCCTTTCTTCCTCAACCTAGTGTTGTTTTCGGATACCGGTCAATAATTAAGCATCTACTGACGACCACATTTATATATAATTTTACAAGGAAAGCCAACAGAAAACTGGTATGTGGAAATAGTGATAAATATTTGTTTGTTTAATCATTTAATTGCCATTCTGGAAAATTTATTGAGTCATTTATAAAAAGAGGAACATACCGGTGTATGACCAGAAAAGAAGACAATCTACATAAACATTCCGTTTATGGGTCACGCTGTTTCATGCATAGCAAAAGTGTAATGTAGAATCTGCTTAAGCACGCAATTTCAATGTAATTAGACTTAGCATATTATATGATATAGCGTAATGTACTTTGTAAGCAATTAAAGAAATACAGTCGTAAATTCCGACTTTAATTATCATTTACATCACTTACAAGTTGTCGATCAATTTATGCAATCCAATCGTGAAATTTTATCAGATACAAGAACGATTTCTTTCTTATTCTCTCCTCAAGTGTATGCAAATTAACGTTTACACGTTCCAAGGCTCAATAAACGGAAATTTTAAATGTGAAGAGTGTTAAATAAGGGAACGGCCAAACGTTTGCGTGCATCAACTCCAGTTTAGGCTCAATACTCGAGCATGCCTTTTATGCTTGCATAAATCAGGCTGCAGTCTATTTATCAACAGAGCTTCATATATGGCTAACACCTATCTGTTATTGCATATATTAATTATATTAAAGGATTCATCCAGAGAACATAGGTGCGAGGCTGCATTGATATGTTACGCAATTGCAGACGTGTATTAACGATTTGATCTGAAACAGGCGTCTAAGTTGAAATGTTCTTTCATTCGAGTAATAAAACGTCTGGTGGATCGGACTACGTAAGTCGATCTACAAACTGCACTTGTATATTAGTAAAAAATATTTGAAATCGGTATTAACGGATGTCTCTCTTTAATTGCTGGTAAATGCGAAAATAACATCATAAATGGCATTCGTATTCTAGCTGCATTAAAATGTGCGTGTAAATGCCGCCTCAACTTGCCTCGTCACTTTTGTTTTGCACAACCTTCGCATTATAGCAGTTTAGTACCTTTTAAATATAAATTATTAACAGGTTGAGTCTGTTTTTCAAGAATTGACAGATTAATTAGTCCAAATATAACAGATGACGACTATATTAAAGCAACAAATTATCTTTATTCTAAATGCTTTCCTAGACAATTGATTAAGTAAATTGTTAAAGGGGTAGATCCAAAGGAACATGCGTGTTTGCGACCAGAAAAGGAGACGATTTGCCTAAAAGTCCCATTTAAAAGGGATGCTAATTCCCGCACAACACAGACGAAAGTTGATGTGGAACTACAACGCACAGTTAATGCAGCTAAACTAATAGTGTTCTTTTAGATAACGCATTTGTCTTTACCAAACTTAAAAGAGAAACAGCTGTTAATTTAGATTTAAAAATTAATTATCTATTTACATATGTAAGTTGTCAATCAACGCACGTAGGCTGACCGACCAGACGATTAATTACACGGATGAAAGAACATTACAACTTTAAAGCCTGTTTCCAACCACATCGTGAATGCACGTCTGCAATTGCGCAACATATCATTACAACCTCACAAATTTGTTCTACAGACGTGTCTTTTAAGATGATTTCTAAATGAGTTAGCGTCAAATGAAGCTCTGTGGGTAAATGAGTAGCAGCCTGATTTATGCAAACGGAAATAGCATGTTAATATATTTAAACTTCAAATGGAGGTAAAGAACCCAAATTATTGATCGTTGTCCTGCTTCACAATCATTCTTCGTTTCCATTTCGCGTTTGTTTTGCCTTTCAGCCTATATATGCTCATTTGTAGATACATGAGGAGATAAAGAGAAATTAACGCTTATTTTATTGAGTATAATTTATTTGACTTTTTGCATAGGTGGAGGTTACTATTAATATATATATATATATATATATATATATATATATATATATATATAAATTTAAACGAATAATTAAATAATAAAGTGTTTTATGCTATGCAAAACGATTTACTTTTTATTACTGGAAAGTGCTTAAAATTTTCTATCGCAATAAAAATCTTTTCCTAGTTCTGTACTGCCAAATTTAGTTTGTTCGTGCATTGGTTTTGTCATGGCCTTTTCTATAACCATACGAAATACCTTTAAATGTTGATTTTATTTAAAACTACGATGAAGCAGTAATTAATTTTTAGTGTTACTAATGGGACATTTTTAATTAAGCTTTATTTCTTCGTTAAAGCAGTTTAAAACGGTAACGTAAAAGCGCTGTTTGTAAAATTCAAAATGCACTTTGTTTTTAAATCCTTACATTTGAATTAATCTTTGGCGTACTGAAAGACAAAATTCCGTCCATGATACTCATTAACTATTATTAAAATGCTAGCACTCTGTAGTTAATAAAAATATTTATTTAAATAAGGTTTCTATTATGATACAAACACTTGTTCCATTATGTAAATATATTATTATTATAAATATTTTGGATTGCGCGTCCATTTTATAAAGTATACCAACACATGCGTCTTTCGGCTAGGTACGCCTCCATTGCTTTGCTGTCTTTGGGTACACTTCATGTTTGCTTCAACGAACATTTCGGTATTCACGTTTGCTAATAAAGGTGTTTTAAGTACCACCGGATCTTGGCTTTGAAATTCTTCAATACAGATTTTCTCCTTTCTGTAGGAGAAATTAAGTATCAAATTTCTCTTATCCAATACATCTGCTTTCGGTTTGTTTTCAGTTTGTGAGTATCATCATCCTGTAGCAATAGCCATGAGAAAAGACAAGACAACGCGTATAGACTGCAAGTTCTCGCGCTGTTCATTGAA
The DNA here is from genome assembly GCA_029291075.1 of Eudiplozoon nipponicum. NCBI lineage: Eukaryota > Metazoa > Platyhelminthes > Monogenea > Mazocraeidea > Diplozoidae > Eudiplozoon > Eudiplozoon nipponicum. The sequence goes on from JAQBSW010007075.1 coordinate 29,552, forward strand.
CTGTAATTGATGGTGCAGATTGTTAAAATCACTACGCTTGTTTCTACTACTTCATATAAAATTGTCAGAATAGATTTTGTATATGTTTGTGAGTTCGAACGAAAAGAAAATAGCCTGTTAATCTGATATGTATGTTACCGTTTCCGAATAAATTTATGCTTCAATACCCGATTTATTTCATAACGCGAATTTAATATGCATAAAAGTGGCCGAACCTAAACGTGTTCATGTTCTAAAGTGCCGTCGGACACTATTGCCACGGCGAGCGACCGTTTACTATATTTCACTTAAATGTAGATATGGCAAGGCCTGTGAATGGAAAAATATTTTATCTGCAGTATATTGCAAACAATCAATTTCCACGAGGATTTCACAAAATATGCCGTCCAGCTTCGACACAAGAAACTTAGAGGAGGTCGGGATGGCTTGCAAGGAAGGCAATAGAAATATTGAACCTACTACTTAGCAATGCAGATAAACATATGCCAGCATTGGTTCATCGTTGCAGTACGCTTCACCAATGCGAGCTAGAAGCTTTCAAGGGTGTCGTCAATCGGTCATCTACGGATGGCGTGCAAAGAGAAAATGAAGAACCGCACAAAGGTTTATTTGACACGGAACAAGTCCTTAACATATTTCCAGAGAACCATTGCGAGTTAATTTTTAGACTATACGAGTTTGACTACATCAGACAAACACAAATAACTTTCATCGCTCAGGCGAAAGTTCTGTATATTGCAAAACGATAAGAATCAGACGACTTCGATAGGAATCGACGTCGCACTGGAGGTTATTTGTGAAGAAATTGCATAAGGAATTTTAATAGAAGATTAATTTTTCCCTCAGCATAAAGCCTAACTACATGGCGCTTAGGAACATTTCAAATTGAGACAGAATCGATCAAACTTTATAGTGAGGGAGTACGTAGAAGGATAAAGAATTGAGACACAAAAACAAAATTATATTAATAAGACTGACAAAGGCTCAGCATTTGTTCTTATGATTGCCAATGATTGCGTTAATAAAATGAACAATAATCTTGATGATGATCAGAAATTCACATCGTGTCAAGTAAATAAAGACAGATCGGAAACTACTGAGGATTTAGCAAGCCGTGTGATTAAAATTATGTGTATGGTATTTCAACCCAAAACCGATAATGCGAATTCTGATGAAATCATCAGCATAATTTGCTCGCTCAACCAAGAATAAAATAATTGGCACATACACGGCTGGAATGGATGTTACGCCGAAAGTATACAAAATAGTTCAAAACGAACAACTTTCCGCCGTTACAACTGATCGTGTCAACGATCTACACTCCACAACACAGGCTGGCGGGAAAACTAAAAGCAACTCTACAGCCAGTGCAAAATTAAATGCCAGACCATTTTGTTAGTGATACTTTTGATTTCGTAAATTAGGTGAAATCGTACAATGCTTAGAATAGAAAATGATTTTTTTTCGATGTAAACAATCTATTAACAAGCATACTTGGCGATGATATCATCGCCTTCTACGGTACGTTCCTTGATAATAACCACCCATTTTTGTGTAACCAGTGCTCCTTATTTCAATATTAAACCAATTACTGTGTCGAAATAGTTATCCAACACTCATTCGAATTTCTTTTTTATATTTACTGATTGATAGTTCGTTTTACGCGCCTGTCGTATTTTTTTAATCAGTGCTCCTTATTGCAAAAATGAGCCAATTTCTGCACCACCAACTAGCAAAGTCTCAAAATGATAGTTCGTTTCTAAATTAATTTCGTTCAAATTAATGTCAATAAATTTAATTCATAATTGCTCCATTTTAAGCTTTTTCGCCAATATATTTTTACCAAATATAATAAATACATACAATGCAGTCTCTGCAATTCTGACTCACCTTTATTAAAGTATATCTTACATAATTGAGTAATATTATAGCAGTTCATGTGAGTTCTAACCCTTCAAATAAACTTGACATATACATGATAAGCAAAAGAGAAAGATTGACCCACAGACTAGTACATCACATTTTATGTAACAAACAAATTAACTAAGCATTGAAAAACTAACAATAACGAAAAAAATTCGAATACGATGAATTTTAAAAAAATCAATAAACAAAAACGGGACTATATAAAATTAAGCATCTATAAATATATTTTTTTAAATTAAAAAAGCTAAAAAATATGGAACATAATAAAAATAGACCGATGAAATTAAGAAAGTATTAATTATAGACGTAAAATGTTATCAATTTACGATTAAAAAAGAAATTTAGATATTGTATATTTATCTATATAAGGTAATAATATCTGTAATGAGGGTGTTATAAGAATGTTTGATGTAGAATATTATAGCGCCACTTTGCATGGAACCACTGTTGACTGGACAATAATGGTCATACTTTGATCAGAGTTTGGAAGAAAAGTAAAATCTTTGGCTTCAAAATACAAAAATTATCTATTTTAAAACAAGTATGAACAGTAGGTAGCTTGCGTCCAAATCAAACGGAAACATCGCGCAGCTGAATACTGCCTGCTTTTTGTGAAATTATTTGTCGTGGTTGTAATCAAGCGTCTGTTGTAGAAACCATTCGACCGATCAAAACTAGAAGGGGCGAATATATAGCTGCATGTAAGTTCGGTCACATTTATTAATGAGATCTAGCTTGCCATTGATTTGAATCTGGCCATATTATAAATTGAGATGAAGGTAGAACAATAGCATTCTGCCAATGTAAACGTTTTACAAGATTAAAGAGTGAAATTGAAATGAACATTTATATAATTAAGCGAACATTGGTTGCGCGGGCGGTGATAACATTTATTGTCTTTTCTACGCTATACAATTCTTAATTTATACTGACAAATATACGTATTTAATGGGTCAGATGTTTATATAAATTTCGCAGCCTTGATTATAGTAAAGCGGGAATTTTTTAAAATTAAATCTAGAGAAAGTTTATGAATGCTTTATCGATTAAAATAAACATTAATTCCAATAATTAATACAGGAATATCAACGAGTTGTAGAAGAAACAGTAAGAAAACGCCGAAAACCTATTGAATATAGGATGTGGGACGATTCTTCCAGAACATTTGAATATGCCAATGTTTATGAAAATTTAATTTTACTCATTATAGTCTTTAATATCTCTATTTTCTTTTTACGTAAAAACTATTTACAAAATAAATAAATTTTAATATAACCTTTGAAATTACTCTTTACTGAAAACTCCTATTTTCTTATTGTGTCCTTCGATCGATAAGTTTTTAAAATAAAATGCTATCTGTTTTATATTACTTTGTCCTATCATCAATTTTACTTACTTACCAGTTTCTATGTATTTTTTAGTTAATTTTTATTCTCGTCTCCCTTATTTATAATGTCTTCTTACTTCACAATAATTCTATTTAAAGATGTTTAATCGTATATAATCTAAATTTTGTTTATTGTTGTTTTAAAAGTTTTATCTTAATCGAGATATTTTCGCTACGGGATAAATTATATTCCTTCATGAAATATGGTCTGCTACTTAATGAGGTAATCGTACTCTTTTTCTTTTAACCTATATGACAAGCTTTACCTGAGGATTAATATTAACATGAATCACTAAAAGATTGTTTACTTATGTAAGGCGTACATTTAATATAGGTGAAACAGTATTTATTGTCTACCATGTATGTATTGAGTTTATATTTTGTCTGTATGCATGTCATTTCGTAAAATTATACGCATAAAAGCTAACAATGTGGCAGTTTTGGTTTCCGTTGATAGACAGATCTAAAGGTGAATAACCTATAAACAGATTCTTATTTAGACATCGTGTTAGTTGGTGGTGCAGAAATTGGTGTATTGTTGAAATAAGAAGCATGGATTTTGAAAAACTCGACCAACGTGTCCATCGATATGTCAATCAACAAATATCGAGAGGAGTTTTGACTGTGAGAGAAAACTATTCCGAAAGATATTTTAAAGCAAACATGAAGCGTAAACTAGGATAAGAAGCAATGAAGACTTATCCAAACAAAATATGATAAATGTCAGTACACCTTTTAAAGGGGACGCGCCGTTTAAAAAGTTTACAAGAATTATTAAAGAGCAAAGGCTTTTTGTTTGACTTTTTCACAACTGAATTTTGTTTACGCACAAAACGCCTGTTAAAGGAAAGTGTAAAGTTTAAATACTCAGCAAACGGACAATCCTACATTGATTATTTATAAAAATGCACTAATTGATCATAACCGTATATGGACTGAAATGGCCTTTTACTAATTTAGCGAATTCAATAACAGTTTAGACTAAATACAGCCGGCAAATCGCAAACTATTCCGAAGTGGCTAAAACAGCCATTATCAAAACCACAGTCCATATCAGACAGATTACCATATGTTTCTCAAAGCTAAAATCTGTAAAGTGTTGCACGAAATTGTAACTTTTATTTGCGACGTTGTTAATTATCAACTAATTAAACAAAATAAGTTCGTACATGAATTGACTTTGAAATGGTGATTTTTTCTTACGTGTTTGTGCATGTTTGTGTATATCAGAATTTTTTCCGCTCACTGTTCAATGTTGTATAATGTATGCATTTAAACAAACTTAATGCCAACTGATGTTTTAATTGAGTATATGAAGTACCAAATATAACGGTAGAATAGACCTCTGGCGCAAACAAAACTCATTTTCCATCGCTGTCGTGTATACGTTTGTTCAAATCCAGTTTGCCTGCCTCATAAAACATCAATCCCATTTTATCTAATCAGTCGCACAACAGCAAAACTACCGTCGGTCACGAATGCTGACACGTTTTGGCTTCCAATGCTAATCAGCAAAATACGACGGCAAACTGACTAACAATGATCAAACCGCAATGTATATTTAATGAAAGCAAAATGAGATGTAAGGCTCTTATCTCTAGTAGACTAGCATAGATCTTACTTGGTTGGAAATCTCGGCTGCACACTTTATTTGCATTCACGATCAGAAACTTTTTGCAGTTTACTTCACATATGTGTAAGTAACAAAAATTACGCAAACATTGATTGCTTGGGTGGTGGTAATTATTCTTTAAATCAAGTTTGTGAGCTTGAAGTGAATACTAATCAAAGTTTATTTAACCAGTCGTAGAATAACATAGCAAAACTATCATTAATCACATGTACCGACGCGTTTCGACCTTCCCTGATCATCATCAGAGTACGTCGGCAAACTGACTAACGAGGAACAAACCGCAATGCATTTTTAATTAAAGAAAAATGAGACGTCGTAGATTAGAGTAGAATATACTTACTGAAATTCTCGGCTGCACATTTTATATGCATTCCGATCAATAAATTTTTGCAAATTTGGTCATATATATATATATATATATATATAATGTATACAGTTCAACAGCTATTGATTGCGCGGGTGGTGCTAACAATTCTTTAAATGACGTTTGCGAGATTGATATAAATACCAATCTTATTGTATATAACTAGTCGCATAATTTAGTAAAACTGCCGCCAGTTTTTCGTACTGACGCGTTTCGACTTCCCGTGCTTTATAATAAATGATTGCTTTAGTACACAATTTTATTTTCTCAATTTATATTACAGATGCATAGAAATGGCTGAATTAATATTTATGTCAGCGAACAATTTACAATTTTTCGATCTATTTATTATTCCTCTACCCATTTAAAACTCAGCTTTGCCATTATTGAAGCCGATTGTAGCTCAGTTAGGCAACAACTCGGCAACCACTAATCTGACATGTGTCCCGGTGATGCGCACAACACCTGCCGGTGTTGGAGTGACTCCGGTAAAACCGACATTTGGTACATCACAGCCGAATGCACAGCCATCCGTTGCAACCGCTTCTCAACAATCATTGAGTGGGCGCGTGTCCAGAGCGATTTCAATAAACCATGGCACATCTGGAACAACTTTACGACTAACGCCACATTGTCAAACAATGCCAGCTTCGACAATCACAGTCAACGGTTCGCCTCCACGTTTTTACATATATTTTGACATAATATTGCTAAAATTTATGGTCACCTTAACAGGTACTTACAATGATTCTTTAAATCAAGTTTGCGAGCTTGAAGTAAACACCAATCTCATTGTATTTAACCAGTCGTCGAACAACATAACAAAATTACCGCCAGCCGCAACGCACTGACACCTTTCGTCCTTCCATGATCATCATCAGAATACGACGGCAAACTGACTATCGAGGATCAAACCGCATTGAATATATATGGAGATCAAAGTTAGATATGCGGCTCTCACCTCTAGCAATCTCGCATACATTGAACTTGACTGTAAATGTTGTTGTGTGCAGGTAGTCATGTACACAGAGTTCCAAATCAATCTGAATACTGTATAAGCCTTACTGAGAGGATTTTTAAAATACACGGACATTTCTTTGACTACACGTGACAGAAAACGTTGATTAATCCGCAAGTATCCTATCGCTTGTTAATCATATGCTTTACCACTGCTGTATCGTGTATATGTGATTAGTTTGCATTCGTACAGACCCTTTGTATGTTTTTTACGCTATCGTGGAATTATATTGAAAAATGCATTGAAGACATGTTGAATTGTAAATTCTTTTTTTCTTCAATTACCTATGATGTTTATTCTTGTGTTAATGTAGAGTGCTTGCTGTTTTCTTGTCACAAAATCTGTCTTATATTTCGAGTGATATTTTGACAGTGCACACCAGGTGTCTTCGTCAGGTTCGCGCTCATAATAGTCAAAAATAAACCGAAGCACAACATATCAACTTTGTGCCAGTTTGTATTTTGCTTTTTCCAGTTTTAGATCAAACTGTTAAGATGATTTATGGCGTCCGTAATGCAATGGGCGAGAGGCTACGCACATAAAACTAAGACGAAACGTTGATCAAAGTTTCTGGTACTGATTTTAGTTGTAAACTTTAAGTGTGCCACAAAAAGTCGACTATTTATAGGGATGATTTTATTTAAAAATGCTTCAACTTGAGACATAAAATTAAATGTGGCTCCCCATTTTCCGGCATCAGAGAATTCAGTGATAGCAGTGGGTCAAAGCCAATGACACGTAGATAGAAATGGTGCACTCAAATCTGTAATTTTATAAGTATCTTGCGATCCACTTTTGGATACAAAACATATATCGATTTCCAATCTATCCAACATACTTGCTATAGCATCTTATTGCGCAATTTGTTTTAATGTTCACAAATTAAATGCGCCGATGTTGAAACCTAACCTTGGTTTAATGACGGGCAGTTAACCTTATTGATTTTTGAAATTTAACAACCCGGCAATTCAGTTTAGCGATTTTGTCAATACCCACGGAATTCATAGCACCTACAAGAACGTTACTGATCGATTGAGAAAAGAACGAAATGAAGGAACAGAGGAACAATGGGAAATGAAAGTCTCTTCTGTAACCTGATTTAGCTTATCCACCTTGCACAAGGCAGCTGATAATGCGGTGCTTTTATACTTTGCGACGACTGATGTAGTGTAAATTCTGTATTGTTTGTGTTATTCGTGGTTATATTTGAGCAGTAGAAGAAAGCAAAGTGCTACATTTCTAGTGGCGGTATTTTTTATTCACAGATTTCCTTCTCTTAGATAGTCTGTTAACCAAGGCTAACGAGCACTATCTGCCTTGGCGCTAATGCTTAAGGTGTCCTTCAGCCGCCAAAACCTGTCATTCGTGTCGAGCACGCTTGTTCTCATTCTGTCACTACCTATTTAGCTCAGTTTGTTTTCGCGTAGTTAGATCGAGCTCGACACTTCGGATGGGACAGGATGATGTCAGAATCCAATTAGATCCAGCAAGGCTCATGCTACCATTCCCAGGCTGACTAGTTTGTGCCCCTAGGTTGTCACTTCAATTTCAGACAAGTGAAACTCTAATTATTTAAATAGATTTTGTGCGCCACCTGGAGAAGTTATAATACATTAAATTATAATGATAGGATTGGATAGCATGAATACGTTGCCGATATTAATTAAGCAAAACATTAATTTGCAAACCCAATTCGTCAATTATAGCATTTTCGGTCATATTGGGCACTAATCAATAGTCTACAGAATTTCGTCGGCCAGGATTTGAACCATGGGCATTTAGTTCAAAAGCATGAAACTCATCTAATGCGTATTTCTGTAATGACACAAATTAATATAGACTCGTAATTTGAAGTGTAACTTTTTATTTAACGAAGATCGAAATGGCCATTTATCGCCAATGTCCATCTCGATTTGTGAATTTGAAAATCCATGATGGAATTAAGCTATATTTATTTATCAAACTATACAATAATAATTTTAAAAATAACTTTGAGATATTTTGTTGAACCATCATGCTTTACTATCGACATATTCTTGTACGAATGCGCATGCATGCCCAATTTACGACTATATGTTCAGTTTACGCGGAAATTTAATTATCAGTTAGATTTCGATATGAATTTCCAAAACTACCATCTTCAGAGATTCACAATTCTTCGGTATTTCTTGTCTTTCAAAACCCACAGAATGTCTTATAATATGAAATGTGAAATCCTAAATCTCGGCTTTTGTTGATGTGTTCAGCAATTGTGCCAGCTTATTATAATCAAGGTTGCGGTCTTGATATTAACACCTAACCCATTAATTACTTACATATATCAGTATAAACTAAGAATTGTATAGTGCAGAAAAGGCAATTCATCCAGTAGACCGGTTTCGTCGTTTTTGGGAACTCATCATGTACTGGTCAGAATTTGCCGCAGACAGGACTCGAACCTGGGCACGTCTGCTTCGGAATATGCTGCTCTAACGACTGAGCCATCCTGCCAGTTTGTTTGGGAACTGTTTCTTTGAACTCACCGCTGCAGTAATCAATGAATGCTCATTAAATAACGAAGTTAACAGTTATTTCAGTTTTGTAAACCTATGATACTGGACGGTTCGATAAAGGAGTGCTGGCACCTGGATATATGTCGACGCAAAAGCTATTGTTTTTTGTGTGCCTGAGATGACTTGTTTTCCCTTTATATTGAGATAGGAATAGAAACTTTGTCAATTACAAGATTTATCCTGTCATCTTCCTCAACAAGCAACAGCGTATCACCGTATGTTATTATGCAGTTTCGTAAGCAACCAAATGTCGCTAATTTTATTTAACCAAGATATAATGTACGCAGGCTCAATGCATGAATGTCTATTCTCTTTCGTAATACATATTCACCGGCATTAAATGTCTCGAATTGTTCGTAATTTTTTTGTGTTTTTGCTAAATGGCATTTGAGTTATATTAGAAAATATTTAAATAAGGCCGAAGAGCGTGTTCTGTGTGCGAGTAAGTACGTGCACATTACCAAGTATACCTTCATTTCCTTTAGTCTTTTCTGTATCCATACCTTTATGCCTGTTTCGTAGGCCAAAAAAACCAGTTGATAATAAGTCTGTCGATTTAATGAATGATTTGTTTATAACCTGAATTTTGGCAAAAATAACTAGATCAATAAACTGCTTCCCTTTTTATCGAACACACACTTAAATCAAACACTGAAAATTAAAAACAATAAACAAAGGAGGTATAGTGACGCCGGTTTCTGGTAGTACAATTATATCACCAAATTCTGGCGGCGCCAGTAGTGCATGGCGTTTAATGACGCTTACGACAACACCAAGTTCAAATACGCTTATTAACACGTCTTTGATGGGGGCTTCACCTGGTAGTTTCGGCTTGATAAACAATATCACGAATTTGAATAAGTCACCGGCACCACCACAACAATTAGGCTGTTCGTCTTCAATGCCTACGGGTTTGGGAGTTCCAACCAGTGACAATGCGAATGAGAGCGGTTGTACCACATCCAGTGCAGCCATTAACGGTAATCCACCTGGTTCAACTCCAGGTTCTTCGTCAACATTTGGAAGTTCGTCTCCTGAATCCGTGGCTCTCGCTTCACTTGCTTCGCTATCATCTTCATCTACTTCCTCTTCATCTGCATCAAGTCCTGCTGTTCATACTGGTCTCGTTCCAGGCTCAAGTCCACCATCGTGTGTATCTTCGGGAATTGGAAATGGAAACGGTGTAAGCCTCACACCAACAGGTAAACAAACCATATCATAGCTAAATATTCTTTAGTGGAGATTTGTATATATATATATATATATATATATATATATAGTTGTGTAGTAGTAGTAGTGTGCAATTGTACATTCGATATTGCGTAACTAGTATCAAATTAGTATGTAGGGTGTCGTACCGACTTCTACCCATGAGTCGCCAGTAAGCATGAAGCGTATGTGTACATGCCATTATACCTTATAATAGTTATAACTTTGGTTTACCCTTCTTGCCTTACTAAAAAGAATTTTTAAATAGGTACAGCATAAACCTCGGTTTCGTATTAGTGTATTCATAAAATCTTTCGATGTCAAATAATTAACCAAATGTAAAAAGTTACAGGATATATTCTTTTGACTAATAATCAATGTATTTCTTTTCTAACATTCAAAGCTGCACATCTGATCGTGGGTTTCTATTTTACATTGTCATTTATTTAGCTTTAATTGAAAATACGTCTAGGAATCTACACAGCTGCCTCTCATTAGATAGGAAAGATTCTCACTTGCTCATTGAAATTCAGATTCACATAAAAGGAAGTATTGAAGGTTAATGGCAGGATTTTTCTTTTATATAGTTTACCCAGTACAAACTAATCATTGCTTAAGGTAGCAGAGGCAATTCATTCTGTAGACCGGTTTCGTCATTATTTTTAACTTGTCAAGTACTGTCTAGAATTTGCTGCGTACAAGGTTCGAGCCGAAGCACATTTGCCTATATAAATTACAATTCTTTTTGTCTTTGTGTTAGGCAAAAATGTTTGTCAGATTATTAGTTAAAACATATGCACACATGTTATGTTGATCGATTAGGCAGAATTAAATACGATGTATATGTTTTGCTGGACGAAGATGTTAGTTTCTACGCGTATTTTTATTTATAATTACTTGTTTTAATCTATTCTGGCAAAAACGTGTTAGCATTGAACTACGATCAAGAATTTTATTAAAAAGGTAAAACTTTACGCAGAAATTACACTCAACAGTACAATACGATATAATGCTGTGAGGTAGAACAGCACTTGGTCTCTTTTTACCATGAGATAATTTGACAGTGCATATTATTTATAAGGATAAAATATCAGTGATCTTTTTGTGTGCAATGCATTGAAAGATTTGTTTTACCTTTGTTAATTCATTTTTTATCGAAATAGAACATACCGCTGCTTCGCAATAGTTAAGACCATCGTCCTGCCAGCATCTTTAAAAATATCTTATGCAGCTATTATTTGTGTTAGTCTGTTAATCTCGCTGAATCTGTTTAAAGGTATCATGATATTAAGCCAGTTCCTTTTTTCAATTGTCCACGTTAAATCACATCTAGCTACTCAAACGATATTCTTTGTCTAATATGATACAAAGGACTCAAATTTGATGACAAAAGAATAACAGCCTACGTGTGCCGAATTTTTAAATAAAACCAAAGGATACCAATCCCAGCAATTTATTAAAATTTAATTGTAGAAAGTGTGGCAAGGCTTAAGCTAAGTTACAGAAAAAAACCGTTACCTCGCATACATTTTACCTGTCGTTATGAACCCAAATAGTCTGAGAAAGAATAAGCGTAGTTTGATAAAAATTTATAACGTATTATGATTTCTAATATTCTGTTACAGAATGCAGCATGATATAATATAATATAATATAGACTGTATAACATATAATATAGTATAATATACTAAAATATATTATAATGAAACAAAAATATAATATAATATAATATCATTAAATATAATATAATATAATATAATATAATATAATATAATATAATATAATATAATATATATATATAATATAATATAATATAATATAATATAATATAATATAATATAATATAATATAATATAATATAATATAATATAATATAATATAATATAATATAATATAATATAATATAATATAATATAATATAATATAATATAATATAATATAACATAATATAATATAATATAATATAATATAATAATAATATAATATAATATAATATAATATAATATAATATAATATAATATAATATAATATAATATAATATAATATAATATAATATAATATAATATAATATAATATAATATAATATAATATAATATAATATAATATAATATAATATAATATAATATAATATAATATAATATAATATAATATAATATAATATATAATATAATATAATATAATATAATATAATATAATATAATATAATATAATATAATATAATATAATATAATATAATATAATATAATATAATATAATATAATATAATAATATAATATAATATAATATAATATAATATAATATAATATAATATAATATAATATAATATAATATAATATAATATAATATAATATAATATAATATAATATAATATAATATAATATAATATAATATAATATAATATAATATAATATAATATAATATAATATAATATAATATAATATAATATAATATAATATAATATAATATAATATAATATAATATAATATAATATAATATAATATAATATAATATAATATAATATAATATAATATAATATAATATAATATAATATAATATAATATAATATAATATAATATAATATAATATAATATAATATAATATAATATAATATAATATAATATAATATAATATAATATAATATAATATAATATAATATAATATAATATAATATAATATAATATAATATAATATAATATAATATAATATAATATAATATAATATAATATAATATAATATAATATAATATAATATAATATAATATAATATAATATAATATAATATAATATAATATAATATAATATAATATAATATAATATAATATAATATAATATAATATAATATAATATAATATAATATAATATAATATAATATAATATAATATAATATAATATAATATAATATAATATAATATAATATAATATAATATAATATAATATAATATAATATAATATAATATAATATAATATAATATAATATAATATAATATAATATAATATAATATAATATAATATAATATAATATAATATAATATAATATAATATAATATAATATAATATAATATAATATAATATAATATAATATAATATAATATAATATAATATAATATAATATAATATAATATAATATAATATAATATAATATAATATAATATAATATAATATAATATAATATAATATAATATAATATAATATAATATAATATAATATAATATAATATAATATAATATAATATAATATAATATAATATAATATAATATAATATAATATAATATAATATAATATAATATAATATAATATAATATAATATAATATAATATAATATAATATAATATAATATAATATAATATAATATAATATAATATAATATAATATAATATAATATAATATAATATAATATAATATAATATAATATAATATAAAATAATATATATATAATATAATATAATATAATATAATATAATATAATATAATATAATATAATATAATATAATATAATATAATATAATATAATATAATATAATATAATATAATATAATATAATATAATATAATATAATATAATATAATATAATATAATATAATATAATATAATATAATATATATAATATAATATAATATAATATAATATAATATAATATAATATAATTTAATATAATATAATATAATATAATATAATATAATATAATATAATATAATATAATATAATATAATATAATATAATATAATATAATATAATATAATATAATATAATATAATATAATATAATATAATATAATATAATATAATATAATATAATATAATATAATATAATATAATATAATATAATATAATATAATATAATATAATATAATATAATATAATATAATATAATATAATATAATATAATATAATATAATATAATATAATATAATATAATATAATATAATATAATATAATATAATATAATATAATATAATATAATATAATATA
>JAQBSW010007076.1:0-43606 GCA_029291075.1 Eudiplozoon nipponicum
TACTAGAGGTTGGAGCCGCATATCTAATTTTGTTTTCTATATGTATGCAATGCGGTTTGATCCTCGCTAGTCAGTTGGCCGTCGTGCTCTTTTGATGATCATGGAAGGTCGAAACGCGTCAGTGCGTTGCGACTCGTGGTAGTTTTGTTATGCGGTTCGACAACTGGTTAAATACAATGGGATCGGTGTTTACCGCAAGCTCGCAAACTTGATTTATAGAATGGAACAATTTGTTTTTTTTTCAACAGGCGTTAGACCATTACAATGGTGGCTCAGGTGGAATTTATTAGGCACCCTCAATATCGCGTATTACTGGCACGTGAGTTATCGCTGTGTTTTGTGTTTATTTGCTAGTGCTGTATTGAAATATACTCAGCACAACAATGTTGACCATTTTTAGTATTGTGAATGCGATGGCGGATTAGAAATGATTGGCTGCTAACAATTGTTGATAAATATTCGCTGGGAAACGACTGGCAGAAACAACATGATGGTTGGTGTTATATAAAAAGCAAATAGTCCGTTATGATTTATGTTGACTTTGTGACTGCTGAAAATAGAAAAAAGCACAAGCCTGTTTGGTGGTAGTGGTGTTTATCCGAGAAGACAATGACCAGTTACTATTTTTGTTACTTTTATTAATTTATGTTGAAGTGGAAGCGTAAAATCCTGATGGTTGGTATTGATGCTTTGTACGGCAAATTAATAATTTGTTCTAATCTACGTTGATTTGTTAACTGTTGAAAAGCGAAGCAGCACAAAACTGTTGATCGATATTTGTGTTTTATACACGAAGGTAAAATTTGTTTCTACCCTATATTGTTTTTAATGACATTTTTGAAAAGAGAAGCATTACAAACCTGTTGGTTTTAAATAATATTTATACACACCAGTGAAGCTAAATACCCTGCGATAAAAACTGAAAAGATTATTCTTCGTTGAAGAGAGACATGTAAATTATTAATCATTAGAGCTGAATGCTATGCCGCTAGTAAATGCGGATCTCCTTGATGACTGTTAAGGTGGATATCTTATCAAGATAGTCAGCGGAGGTATGGAGTGATATAGAGCTAGCAGACTCCGACACCGTTAAGGAGGAAATACTAGAGGTGCAGCTAGAAAAAGATCACTGGCAATAATTTTGCAAAACATGGTTACAATGAAAGTCGCAAGGAAGCTGTATTGCTGATGTTGCCTTATCCTATTTCTGACTTGGCCATAATGGTGTTGTGGAGAGGATTAGATTGCCTCATTTCTGTGAGTTATCCTGATAAATATACTCACAGTAACTAGGTTTTCTCCCTCTCTCTCGTAAATCTCACAAATAATTTGTCTAAATTATTTTTTATGTTGTTATTTATATATATTTTTTGCTTCTTATCGTTAAATGGCAGTGAATATTAGTCACTTTTGGCTTTTGTATGGCTGGGCATGATGATGATGATGCTGATGATGATGACGATGATGAATTTTGCAAAAATGACTAATTTTATTTGGGACGCCCCTTGATTAAATAATTGTGGGTCTAGCTTTCGCTTTATTTATAACCTTTACGTGCAGACCGATCGAAATCACAGAAAAAAATATTTATATACATATTTCTGTGAGCTACTGAATTAACACTGTTTTGTGCTTATTTAGAAAGATCACATTATAAGCGATATAAAATGTTAATTAAATTTTCCTATTTTTACATTAGAATATACTTGTGACATGTGTATCTGCATTTTATTAATAGAATAGCATAGAGATTGGGTGAGATGTAGAGACTCGTGTGTTAAATACAGCTTGAACCCTTCAGATGTTAAGACCGTACCCGTCTCAGTATAATAATACCCTTTATGTCTATTGCCCTTGCAATGGTCCATTTCGAATCACATTCAAGTCTGGACAGCTGAACTCCTCCATTTATCTTTCTCCCTTTCCCCAGCCTCTCAGTACTTGAGACTGAAGTTCATCTTAATAATAGAGACAATTTCCATCTTCGGCTTCCTAAATTGTAATCTGTAAGGAATAAGCTCCGTAATGGTAGGCTGAATCGCAAACGATCAAGACTGCAAATATATATCTGCAAAGCAAACATAAAATAAAATAGCTGTGTTCTTGGGCTTTCCAAATCAGTAAAATATGATACGGACTTAATTCCAATTGCAGAAATGAATTGAAAAAAATTATAAAACCATTAAAACAGATAAAGTTAGGAACCAGAGGACAAACTTTCTATTACAAACAAAGTCCGCAAAACAGAACAAAATACAAAAATTCAATTCAAATCTTAACAAGAAAATGCACGAAAGTATTCAAATATGGACAGTTACAGAAATTTACCTGTTTCTCGTGTTGCGTTCCGAGTTCTTTGCATCCGCTGTCTTTCTGATTTTGACAGATATTTTGATCTCCGGGTGTGGAGATCTTTTTCAATGGAAAGCACATAACTCGCGCAATTGACATTAAATATGTCAAGTGGAAAATTTTAGTTGAAACTGCCTAATTTATACTCGTTGTTAGATCTCATTATCAGTTACAGAAATTATAAAAAAAGTTTGTCTCCATAAAAAATCTCTTTTTATATAAATTGAATGACAAAAGAAAATCGAAAAATGTGAACATGGAGGGAGTGTTAACTAAGGGAATAAAGAATCAATTGAGTGCGTCACCTCTAGTTCAAGCTCAATGCCTGAACATGCTTTTACTGCTTGCACAAATCCGGCTGCAATTTGTTTATCTATAAAGCTTCGTTTGTGGGTAACTCCCTTGTGCTATAGTATTTAGTAATAATATTAAATGCTACCTCCTGAGAACATATGTGTGACGTTTCAACAATGTGTTGCTCAGTCGAAATCGTGTATGCACAATTTGATTTTAAACGTGCGTTTTAAGTTGCAATGTTCTCTCATTCAAGTAATTAACCTTCTGGTCGATCGGCCTACGTAAGTTGATCGACAACTTGCGCATTTATATTGGAAATTATATTTGATGTCGACAGTAACAGCTGCTTCTCTTTGGTTGTTGGTAACGGCAAGTGTGTTATCCTAAATAACACTCGTAGTTTAGAAGCGTTAAATGTGGAAGTTAATGCCGCTTCAACTTTCTTTTGTGCAATTTGGGAAACTGTATCCGTCACAGGTGGACTGCTTTCTTTTCTGGTCCGATATACGCCTGTTTCTGTTTGTTTCCCCTTATAATAATTGATTCCATTTATTATCTAGGATAGCCATTATATATTAAATCGTTATTGCTTTATTATATTCGTTGTCTTTTGAATCTTGACTAACCAACCCGTCAATGTTTTAAAGGCAGACACGAACTGTTGGTGATTTATATCGAAAGGGCACAAAACTACTGTAATGCAAATACTTTGCAGACCAGGTTGCTTTCTTTCTTTAATAGTACATCTAAGAAAGGCAGACAATCATATTTCTCATTCTCTGACGTGAAACCGATATTCCTAAGAGTTTTGTTGAAACTTTTGTTTTTGTATTTAATAAAATTTCTCTTTATTTTTTGCACAAGGACTCGCATTCATAAAAAAATTAAATTTCGTTTTATACGGAGATTTATTGAGTTCAACATATACGGCCTTCGTTTTATCAAGCGACTCTACATAGTGGTAAACATTTTCGAAAACTGGCAGAATATTCGTGTTGATCCTGCTATTTTCATTGATTCGACAAATTTTATGGCTCATCGTCTTCATACGGCTTTCTACTCTACTGGCAATACCGATGACAGAAATTTCGTGTCAGATACGGCCTAGGATATTAACTAATCTACCAATCTTCGAGAATGTGACTACAAAGCCAAATAACTATACATAATATATATACGGAGTCTGTAAATGGTACCAAAACTGTTGCTATTGTGTCAGTAACCAAAACCAACATTATGATACAGAAAATGTACATGATATCAAAAAAAGGATTTTACTGTTTGCTAAATTTCACAAAAATATTGACATTTACAACTATTTCTAAAGAATTGTATCTAGAGAAAATCTAAACACTCTGGCCTTGAACGATATTAGTTATCACATTTCGCGGTAATCATGACATCATTCAATGAAATATGTAACAGTTAAATACCGTTTATGGCGAGGAACCTATATATAAATATATATTTCTAATTAGGAAGAAAAAACATATTAATAACAAAGTGGATAAAGGCCATTTATTTCAAGATTACTAAACATCGCTCTACAATCTTTCATTTATATACATTCTGGGTTTTCAATTGATTATGCTGGTGCAACAAATCTGACTCGCTTTTGCTTCTATTTCTTGTTTAGGCTGATTGGTAAGAGTGTATGCGTTTGTGTTTGTGTGTGTGCCTGTTTGCATGTAAAGGTCATTCTCGCTGTATTGCAAAGTGATGTCTGAGATCTAATCATTATTGTATTGAAGGCTTGAGAATTAATTATCTGTCCGCATTGTTCGTCGTAACATGTACAAGTGCTATTTTTCCGAGTGCAGTGTTTCGTTTCACCTTGTTGAGCAAATTTTTTTTCATCACTTGGTAACAGGGCAAGTGTGGATTGCAGTGTTGAACGCTCATATTGTTTAAAAATTTCTGTCGCCGTATGTGCATCTTTTTTTTCCTCTTCTATGTGTTGCTAATCCGATTTGTTTATACTGACATAAATAAGTAATTAATGGGTCAGGTGTTTATATCAAGACCGCAACCTTGATTATAATAATTGTTAACACCTCCCGAGGCACAAATAATCGTTTAATTATATAAATGTTCATTTCAATACCACTTACCCATGTAGTGGTGTGTCTGTTCAGTAATGACAGATTGTGGATGGTTAGTTGGAACTTTGGGTCTAAATGGATGCCATATGAGCTCCACCTAAAGGAAAAATAGACTAACTAGGTTACATTAGTTAGTATATAACTGAATATTGTGTTCAGTGTAGTGTGCGGCAGGATGGGTCAGTGGTTAGAGCACCAGGTTCCGAAGCAGACGTACCAAGGTTCGAGTCCTGTCCGCGGCAAATTCTGGCCAGTACATGATGAGTTCCTAATAAGGACGAAACCGGTCTACTGGATGAATTGCCTTTTCTACGCTATACAATTCTTTGTTTATACTGACATAGGTTAGTAATTAATGGGTCAGGTGTTTATATCAAGACTGCAACCTTGATTATAATAATCCGATTGAATGTTTGTTTAGTCTAGTCGAAGGATGTTCGATCTTGCCTGGATACTA
Organism: Eudiplozoon nipponicum; assembly: GCA_029291075.1. Classification (NCBI taxonomy): domain Eukaryota; kingdom Metazoa; phylum Platyhelminthes; class Monogenea; order Mazocraeidea; family Diplozoidae; genus Eudiplozoon; species Eudiplozoon nipponicum. The sequence continues at coordinate 5,209 of JAQBSW010007076.1, forward strand.
GTAAATTGTTGTTGAATTTTGTTATTCGTGGCCAGTCGATTAGAATATCATGTTGATAAATCATTTGAATATTTTGGCCAGGTGCGTGTTGCTTTATATAAAGGGCTTCATAAATAAATAATAATTTTTCTGATTTTGCTTTATGTAGAAATGAGAAATTGGTTAAATTGGCTGGGTGCCCCATTTCCAATATATGATCGGAAATAGTTGATTTTCCTGACGGTGCTAAGCCTTTGTTAATCAATTTCTGTGGTAAATGTTGTTGGATTCTGTTTATCAATTGCTTCTTCGTACGTCCGATACATACATGAGAATTTGTAGAATTTGAATGATTTGAAGAGAATTGGCCATTGATCTTTGGCATGCAACCTCATGATTCTCAGTGTACTTAATGAGGTTGGTACGTCGCCTCTAAATGGTAAGTTTAGGAAAACCTGCTTGACGGTATCCTCTCTAGTGCGAATTTGTCGTGGTCTGATGTTGACATCAATAAATAACTCTGGGTAGTTGTTCATTAGCAAAATTTTCCTCCGGTAGCGCAGTTCTTCCTTTAATCTTGTGTTCAGAGCAGATCTTCCTGATTCTGTTTGCTAGGTTGTTGACTAAGTTTCTTTTGTGGGTTTTTGGCACACTGCTGTTGAAGTGAATGTATTGCCCGATGAAAGTGGATTTTCTTTATATGGCCAGTGTCAAATCCCCATTTTCTTCTCGAGTGAGTTTGATGTCAAGGACGGGAAAATATTGTCTTTCTCTACCTCGAGAGTGAATTCGATGTCTGGATCGGCTCCGTTTGCTTGTTTGAGTATTTCGGAAGGGTCTGCTGCTTTTGCGATGGACAACAAGATATCATCTACATAACTTTTGTAGAGTGCGCACTGGTCAATTATACATTTTAGGCTCGTTTTTTCCAGGTGATACATGTATACATCTGCGAGGAGGGGTGCGATGCAACTTCCCATAGCTACACAATTGATCTGGCGGTAGTATATCCCTTCAAATGTAAATTGCAGGTTTTTTGTACATGCTACAAACCCAGACGCATTTATTCACAATTATTCAAAAGTGATATTGTCAAAACTCCAGAAAGAATTACTCTCCTTAGGAGCAAAATTCTGCATAGTCAAGAGAAACCTAAGTGAACGTGGCATTATTGACATTCAGGCTGGAACGGAAAATTTTTACAATGACTTAACGAAAGACACCGCCCGAAGCATTCAATGGACAAGGATTGAAAGCTGAGATAGTTAGTGCACTAGAACAATGCAAGAAGGAATTCAAAGGCAGCCAATCAGACAAATCCATACGACTTGCCACACCTGACAAAGGATAAGGAGTTGTTATACTTGAAGCCGACGATTATAGAAGGTCCATGAACGATATTATGAATAATTAATCTAAATTCAAACAAGACATCAAACAGAAAGATGATTCAACAAATATCGAATCAAGAAGTAATGCAATTCTGAAAAAGATGAAAAACACGTTTTATCCTCGATGGCTGATTTCGATATTAGATCAAAACTCATAGAAGACACCCAAAAGGCAAAACCCGTCGGAAAAAAACACCACAAGATTTTACGGCAAATGAAAAACTCATGAAGCCGTGACAGCCTCAGGAGCTCCCTCGATGCAGCCTATTATGTCAATGATCAACGCTCCAAAACATATACCAGTCAAGTTTCTCTGCAAAATACTTCAACCATTACGAAGCATCATAAACGCAAACACTATGAAAGACTCCTTCGAGCTAGCAAATGAACTGAAAGGGAAGAACATTCTACAGAATAAAATGGTCTCGCTTGACGTCTCATTAGTATTTATTTAGACACCAAATACATCAAAGACCTCATAGTAGCATATAAAAAACGTGCAATTTACATTTGAAGGGATATACTTAGTCAACAACCTAGCAAACAGAATCAGGAAGATCTGCTCTGAACACAAGATCGAGAAAGAACTGGGCTACCTGAGGAAAGTTTTGCTAATGAACAACTACCCAGAGCGATTTATTGATAACAACATCAGACCACGACAGATTCGCACTAGAGGGGATACTGTCAAGCAGGTTTTCTTAAACTTACCATTTATAAGCGACGTACCTACCTCAATAATGGCACGGCGGCTGAATAGAATAACTAAGGAGAACTTTCCCAATATTAATGTTAATATCACAATTAGTACTCAGAGAATCATAAGGTTGGATGCCAAATATCAATTGCCAATTCTCTCCAAAACATTCACAGTCTACAAATTCTCATGTATGTGCGGTAGCACATATATCGGACGTACGAAGAAGCAATTTATAAACAGAATCCAGCAACTTTTACCACAGAAATTGATTAACAAAGGCTTAGCAGCGTCAGGACAATCAATTATTTTCGATCATATATTGGAAACGGGGCACCCAGGCAATTTGACTAATTTCTCTTAGAGCAAAATCAGAAAAATTATTATTTGTTTATGAAGCCCTTTATATAAAACAAAAAGCACCTGGACTATATATTAAAAAAGTTTCATCAACATGATATTCTAATCGACTGGTCACGAATAACAAAATTTAACAACAATTTACTAGTATCCAGGCAAGACCAAACACGCCCTCGACTAGACTCAACAAACATTCAATCAGATTGGCAACAAACTGAAGAGGAAAAAACAGATTCACATACGGTGACAGAAATTTTTAAGCAATATGATCGTTCAATACTGAAATCCGCACTTGCCCTGTTACCAAGTGAAAAACAAAAAATTGCGCAACAAAGTGAAAGGTAACACTACACTCGGAAAAATAGCACTCGTACACGTTACAACGAACAATGCGCACAAATGGTTAATTCTCAAGCCATCAATACAATAATGATCAGGTCTCAGACATCACTTTGCAATACAGCGAGAATGGCCTTTACATGCAAACAGGCACACACACAAATACAAACGCATACACATTTACCAATCAGCCAAAACAATAAATAGAAATAAAAGCGACTCAGATTTGTTGCCACCAGCATAATCAATTGAAAACCCAGAATGTATATAAATGAAAGATTATAGCGCGATGTTTAGTAATCTCTACATAAATGGCCTTCTTCCACTTTGTTATTAATTCGTTTTTTCCTTCTAATTAGAAATATACTGTGTAATATTTGAACAATTATGTAATAGGTTTGCGAACATAGTAACAAATTAGCTCAAACATTCCAAGAGGCATGAACATAAGATAGCATGAACGTAAAGTATAATCTCGTACACATTCATTTCGTGCTTACTGGGAAATCATCAGTGGGAGCCTGTACTACGCTGTTTACTCACTATATATTTGAGTGATTAATGCGGGAAAATATAACGTTAAAAGCTCCTTTACGAGCATGTACTACTGACAGTTCATGCTGTTAGTAGTAGCCATTTATCTGTTCTGTACAGGGCAAAAACGGAAAAACTGCCTCAGGCGTTGAAAATTATTGCAATTAATAAGTTTAACCTGTACCCAAATTGGGCAGAAAGTAATTCAAAAAGAAATTGTGCCGGTATGGAAAAAGGCATAAAATAGGACCCCCAAAGCTTAAATACCAGAAGATACTGACACACACGTCCATTTGGACACATCTTACAACGAAAGCGATTAATACTCATGGCATGTATACTGGGCGTTATGATTCGGTATATATATATATATATATATATATATATATATATATATATAGAGCGTATGTGTGTGTGTGTGTATAAATTTTGTATATTGAGTTACTTTGAAGATATTAGATGATTCTCGAATAAATTAAACGTTTATAATGCAATGGTGGTGTGATTGGCGTTCTGCATTTCATTTATGATATATCAAAACCTCCTCCATCAGGAAACTGTTTATGGAAAGTGATGCGTACAAATAAAACTTTTAAATTGTTCGCGAGTTCGACAGATAAGTGCCGAAAGGTGTATTCCACGCCTTAAAATTTATTGGCGGCTGTGCTTGGTCTTTGCTATTTAATAGGCATTTTCCGCGCTGAAGCCGGCAGTTGTTTTCCACTATATTGACATTTTCCACAATGAAATATTTATCTTATTTATCAGGTCTCCTCTGGTGTGTTTCATATTCAAGAAGTTCAACGTATTTGCATTTGAAATAAAAATAATATTATTTTCTACAAATTTTGACATCTTTTTGAATTTGAATGTTTAACGGGCAAATTAAAGATCGCTTTTAACTACTACTTATTTCTTAAAGGATGAACATAATTTCTCTAGTCTATTACCTATAAAGATAGGGGATCTGAGTAGAATATTAGAAAGACGAGGCTTAGTTTTTAGAAATTGAAGCGAGTTCGTTAGAAAAATAACATGATTTATTAAAAACTATCAGTGCATAAGTTCTGGATGGTAATTTAAAATGCCAAGAAATAAAAACTTAGTCTAATATATTCTTTTGTTATATAGGACTATACTGGTGAAATTTATCACATGGTGAATAAACTCTCTTAATTTGCTTTAGAGAGATTTTTTTGGATGTTTTATCAGTTAAACTGTTGTGGATGATTTTCTCCCTTCATAAATATTGATCTTAATAAGAAGAGAACACTCACTGGTCAATATTATGACTCAGCTCAAAGTGTCTTCTATTCAGAGGCATTTTATAATATATATAGGAAAGGTAAAAAGTCATTAAAAATTAATCTTATGTGATAAATACTAATGAGCAAATGACATTCTGTAACCCAAAGTTTAATGAAATCATAGTTTATTTTATTTGAGTCACACAATTGTTGTCATGAGGTAATGCCTTTAGTTGCTATGAGCCTTGTGGAAGTGTCGACATTTGTCTATAATTGTGCATGGCAAACGAAAATTAATCAATATTTTATTTATTTTTAGCACAGTTTATTATGTAGAGATATTTTGTTCAAAGTTAAGTAAAATATTTAATATACAATTTCTTCAATTTTCCCAAGTATATCTTATAGCTTAAAAAAACTAATTACAGTATACGCATTCGATAAATATAAACACGAATAGTTTTCTTCGAAACATCAATATTCGAATAAATCTGTATCGATTAAATATGATATATGATAATTATAAAGGAGCGCAGTGGAGATAATTTTATTGTATAAAAACATTTCACTTTATTACCTTGATGAATAAAACAAAATAAGTAAGTCTTACCTAAAAGGATGCTTGAATATGTCAAATAAAGCTGTTTCAAATCAATTGAATTATATTCGTAAACACAAAAGTTATGCACCTTGATTACTTTGTTGTAGTTGTAGAACGTTAGCAAAGGTAGATTATGTGCAATTTTGTTTTTTTTCCGTGGCCTTTACCATTGTTTTGCTCTTTTCTGATTGCGATAACAATACAAACTTAATATAAATGGCTAAATATTAACACCAACTGTGAAATAAATGATCAATGTGGCGAAATACGCGAAATCATTCTTGTCATGAATAAATGTCGGTTGCGCCTATGAAATTCCACTGCAGTACAATGTATGCTTACTAATTGAGGTAAGTTCCGAATTTTTGATAATCAATAAATTAAATATGTAGATAAAAATTGGTTCCCTATAGACAACATTCCGTAGGCCTCTGAAAGTCAATGAAAACTATCAGTAAGAGTCAGATCGTGCACCTACCGGTAAATTTTCAACTTTGTCCAACTAGTTAAGCGTTGACTTTGTTTGTTTTAAAACTGCGAACCTAACCATTTTCTAACTATGCGCCAAATTGATTAACGTTTTAAACAGTAAAGTACACAATTATATCGACAGAGTTACATGGAAAATTTTTAGGCAGCTTACAAATTTTACAGGTAGTATGCCCAAGAGATAACAGGCATTGCCTGCACGGGTGGAGATAAAACTAATTTAAACAAAGTATGTGGATTTAGGATGAGGACCAAACTTATTTTAATTAAGGAGTCGCAAAGGCCATTCGAACTGCAGTCAATCGCTTGGACTGACCTGTTTAACCCTTCCATGGTCATTATTATATAACGACGACAGACAGACTACTAAAAATCTAACCGTAGTTTATAAAGCATATAATCTCAGCTATCAGCATAAATATTTTGCAAGTTTGGCCAAATTTATGTGATCATTCAATAAAGAAATCATTGATTGCGTTGGTAGTCATATAAAGAATTGTGACTTGAGCTAAACAAGACTCACTTTTCCTTAAATGGTAGTTCAATCTAGCATATATTTATACCTTCCATGATAATTTCCAGAGCTCAACGGTAATCGGAATAACGGGGTTCAGATTGAAATTATTATTTAAACTATTGACTACAAAACAAGCACTCTCATTATTAATAGTGCTTCATACATTTTAATCGATTGGAATGCTGGCTGTAATTTTTCTATGCGGACATTAACTTTTAAACAATAATTGATAGCGCGGGTGGTGGTAAAATATCTTTAAATCAAGTTTGCGAGCTTGAAGTAAACACCAATCCAAATGTATTTAACCAGTCGTCGAACAACATAGCAAAACTACCGCCAATCGCACGCACTGACGCGTTTCAACTTTCCGTGATCCTTGTCAGAGTACGAAGGCAAACTAACTAGCGAGGATAAACCGCATTGCATATCTATGGAAAGCAAAAGGAAATACGCGGTTCTCACCTCTATTAGTCTTGCACACATTGTACTTGATTTAAAAAACTGTTACCACCACACACGCAATCAATTATTGTTTAATTGTATTTCCTATATATGTATATGTTGCGAAAGCTGCAAACAGTTAATGCTCGTGACTGCATAGAAATTGTGCAACTGACATTTCCAGTCACGTACAATTTATGCAAGGCTACAAGAGGTGAGAGCCGCATATCTAATTTTGCTTTCCATATATATTCAATGCGGTTTGATCCTCGATAGTCAGTTTGCCGTCGTACTCTGATGATGATCATGGCAGATCGAAACGCGTCAGTGCGTGCGATTGGCGGTAGTTTTGCTATGTTCTTCGACGACTGGTTAAATACAATGGGATTGGTGTTTACATTAAGCTCGCATACTTGATTTAAAAAAAGTCATTAACATTTTTTTGATTGGTTAACGAAAATAATATTAAAGTTTATCACATTTTGCTGGATTATTATTTCAGTTTTTGTTTTAATCACCTGTGCTGTCTCTGATTATTTATTTGATTAACTACACTAAGTCTGATGAAAGATCTAAAATAATTATGTAGATGACTATATTTAAGCTGCGTGTTCGGAACTCAAATTTTATAAAATGTATGCAAGCTTACATGTAATGGAAACCGCATTCTTATCACACCTTACCTTACATATATATATATATATATATATATATATATATATATATATATATAAAGGTTTTGTTCTTGGTAGTCTGCTTGCTCACGTGTACTAATATTTAATATAGAACACCAAAATGCGGCAGTAAGTGTAGCTCACTACAGTTTTACATGATTTAACAACTGATATTAACTCGAAGTCACAAACTTAATTCAAATTATTATCATTAAGAAAAAATTATAAGGCCAAACTAAGGATCTAAGCTGCCCCTCTATTTTCAATATATTATACATAAATTCAGATTCGATCCTCTATAGTCAGTCTCACAACTTGTTCGTATTATGACGACGGAAGTTTGAAACGCGTCTTAGCTCGTAACTAACGGAAGTGTTTTTGAGTTTTGCAACTGTTTAAAAACACTATTATGTGTTTCTCATTGTCAGATAGCCTGATTTATCACATTGACTATTATAACGACTTGCGTATTTCATTAATTGGTTAATTGGATTACTTATATAAATTTGGACGAAATTGTGAACACCTTTGAATTTATGTTTAAAAGAAATTTGAAGCAGTCAAATAAATTTGTGTAACAATGTCTGATATGGTGATCTTATAATGAAATATGGGTCATAGAAATGCGCTATTACATGCTACCGACAAAGGTGTGCTATAATCTGAGGCCAATTGAAATACATCTGGTGATTAGTTCAATTCCACAATACCGATTTAATTTAATAATTGTTATTTTTAAGTGCGTCAAAATGGCACCTTTATTGAAAAACTGATACTAATATAGTGAAATCATCAAATGATATAGATCATGATGACATAGAAATTTTAGCAGTTAACTATCGTGTAAAGAACATGCTACGTGACACCACTCGCTGTAATATTAGAATTTATGACTTATATATTTAGCATAACTATTTCGGCTCATTTATTTTTATATTGTTTGATGACTAGCTTTGATGATGACCGTGACAGGACATAACGTGTCAATACGTGTATTCACACTACACTTTACAATTCTTAGTTTATACTGACATATGTAAGTAATTAATGGGTCACGTGTTTATATCAAGACCGCAACCTTAATTATAATAATTGTTATCACCACCCGCGCAACCAATTTTCGTTTAATACATGTATTCGACGGCTTTGTCTAAAATTAAATAAATTTTAATTGCTATAATATCGAAATCACAATATTTTTAAGAAATATTTATTAATGGAATTAATACATGAAGCCATGATTTCCAAATAGTATTGTTCATATTAAAATGTATATTTGATGCATGCCTGTACACTGAATGGAAAATTTATACAATTATTTAAAAACTTATTTATTTTGTAGTGCTTAATAAAGTCAGTTTCTACTATGTTCTGCTGCCTATTATAAATATTGGAAACAGTATTTTTATGTACACACAGACCAAATAAGCAATTCAGGTCCGTGATTTAATTAACGTATTAATTATGAGCCTTCATGTTTCATTCGTTATTTTTTCAATATTTAAAAAAAGGCATGCCAGTCTCCCGTTTATTGTTTGTGCTAATTTGTGCTTAATTTGTAATACTAACTATATTGGCTTTAGTGCACAGCAAGATTTTCGTGCAACATGAAAACATTTGCTTTCTGTAAATTGCCGAAAATGTGTTTATTAGGAGGTGCTCTAGCAAGACAAACATCCTGCTCTTGCATAACCATTTTAGTCCGAATGTATGTTTTCTACATTCAGTGTATCTTAACTGTGTATAGTTTTGTAAGTATATTCAAACTATTTTAAGCAATATTTTCTAAATGCAAAATTTTATATAATTCACAGGACCTGTCTCATGTGCAACTATAAAAATAAATTTTGCGAGATAAAAGAGACATAACATCATTTTTTCCTTAACTAACTAGAAATATGCATATTTATTTCATACACAGACTCTACTTTTTAACATTTTTTGGATTTTTTGGTAATATATTAATATATTTATTTGCAGATAGGTAGGAATACAACGAGGAAGAAAATTTTTATAGCATCAGACTAAATTTATTTTTAAGAATGCATTCGGGCATGGTACTGTGAGTTTTAAATTAATTATGCCGCAGAGAGTGTTTTGAATAAATGATAAAGTTCGTTTTTCTGATGCGTGGGACATGAATATTATTTTTATAATAAGTCGTGGTCTTTTGAAAAAAGTGAAAATCTTTCCATAGAGAATGTAGATTGTAATAGCAAAATATGAAATAAAAGTAAAGATTTAACAAACATTGAACTATAATTTTATATGTCGGTTGCAAATGGAAACCAAACGCGGCTTCGTTGTTTTGTAATCAAAACTTTTCTGACACGCAAGCACTTCATTGTACTTACATTTTTGTATTTATCGATCTATTGTCGAGCACTAGAGACTGCATCTTATCCTTGATGGTAATTAGTGAGCAATGCTTGGTATCTTTGGTTCAGTCACATGCATATTTGATATACCGTGAAACTGTTTTAACGGTGTATAAATAAAATTGCTTTTTAAAGAACTCCACATAAACCGAAGAAAATTATTCGTAGCCACATAAGTCTTTGCCAAGCAAGCACAACGTGACTGTTGGCGTATTAATATTTATGGTTGTGTGCTGGTTTGAGAATTTAAATCTCTGTTGCTTATATTTTTACCGGTGTTTTGTCATATATATTAATATATATATATATATATATATATATATATATATATATATATATATATATATATATATATATATATGACACAGGAATCGAGTTTCATATAATTGGAATTTTGCAAACGGTAGAAAAGATAAAATTATTTCGTAAAAAAGGTTGCGGTAACAAAATTACACGTTTCATAAAAACTAAATTAAACTATAAAGTTACACAGCTGTGAGTAAGGAAATAGACAGGACGAGACCGTTGTGTCAGATCAATTGCTTAATCTATGTCATGCAATATCTACTTTGTCTGAAAAACGAACAAAAATACGACCAGACATTCTTTTATTCAATATTCCATCCTCAGCTGGCATTCTTTTGTGTTGCATTGATAGGTCAGGGCCAAATGTGTGATACCTTAGACTAAGAGTTATTCTCGCGAGTGTACATGTAAAGCAAATCCGCACAAAATCGAGTTTTTATAAACCTAAGAATTGCATTTAACAGCAGATTTACGTATCGCAGTAATTTTGTACACCAACAATACAATCACAAAAGAATATTTATTCAACTTTAATATATATATATGAATTTTGACGCTAGGAGTTTGACTCTCTGTTTGATGTCAGTTTGAATTCAAAATTTCATTAGGTGGCAAAAGCAATTCATCTAGAAGTCTGATTTTGACCTTATTTGGAATTCTTCTTGTGCTGCCCAGAATTTGCTACGGACGGGATACAGTACGGCGTACGTTTGCTTCAAAGTCCGTAACTCTTCTAACTATGCAACCTAGGTCGCACAATTCACCCAAGTTTACATCATACATTAACTTATGATTCTGATTGGTTCTTCAACTAAACATGAGTTGATGAAAGACCTATTCTAGCGTAAAGAATGCAGTTTGTGTGGTGAAACGGATAGAGTCACAAACTCTGAATCAAATGTTCCCCAATTCGAGTGATGTCCACAGCGAAATCTGGAAAGTATTTGCAATCGGTCTACTGGATAATTTTCCTTTGTTACCTGATACATTTTTGAATTTATGCTGACAAAATTTACACAATGAAACTCCTTCCATCGAACTTAAATTTCATATAACTTTGCTTTATAATGATAAATCTGGGTGTTGCAATAGCAGCTATAAAATAATTGTCAGAATTACTACAGCCAGTGTTTAAACCGATGCGCATATGCTTTTGTTTTTCACCTCGTGAATTAGGACATACTTGCCGTGCAATGCATGGAATTTTAAAATTATACATCAACCCATGCGTGTCAGACAACCTCTTATTCAGGCGAAGCTTTTATAACAACGATTTATACCTAAAGTTCCAACGAGCTACTTCAAATCTGTCCTTAAAATACAGACAGCAGGTCAACTAATGAAGTCATATTGAATCAAAATTTAATTATATGATTTAATCTTTTACTTGTTTTCATTATAAACTAATCATTGTATAAAGTAGCACGTACAGTTCATAAAGCAGAAGAATTCCGTCCTTATTAATTGCCAATTTATTACTGGTTAAAACTGCCACGGACATAGCTCTAATTGTGATGTATATTTTCACAGCCTTGCAACATTTCCATTACCCCTTCACAGACGCATACCGCATGTAAATTTCAGTTTTATATTAACTTTCGTTGATTTGGTCAATTATTGCTTTAGGTGGATCTATTACGGCAGTTTTTTTGACATGCATTTTTAAATAGCACTTGCATAAGATTTCTCATTATAGAACGGACACCATGAAAATTTGGGAAGTGATATTAATTTAAGTGATAATGTCAGGATTCTATTATATAAATACCGTGTGTATCAACTAAGCAATCAAAATATAACGATTGAAAATCATCAAGTTAATCGGTTTCGTCATTATTGGGCACTCATTATTGTTTGCCCGAATTTCCACAGACGGAACTTGAATCATAGAATTACAGTTTGATCCTCGCTAGTCAGTTTTTCGCCGTACTCTGATGGTGATCATGGAAGTAATAAACGCGTCAGTATGCGTGACTGAGGGTAGTTCCGTCATATTATGCAACAAATTGAATACAAAATGGTTAGTGTTTTTGTCACAATTGCAAACTTCATGTATGTTATTTTTAAAACCACCCGTGAAATCAGAGATTGGTTACATTTTCATGAATATATTTCAATTAATCGAAATAATCACGGATTGCTTAATATTTTGTTGCTGCAGCTTTATAATAATTGAGTGTCACTATAATAAAATCAAATATATTTATTCAGTTCTAATTAAATTTTAATGCTATGTATTGTTTTATTTATATTAATTAACTATAAATCGAACTCAGAATTCCTTTAGCTGAGAGTATTGGTTAATGTAATGTTATACAAAAATTACTCTAAAAATCAAACAAAATTATATATTAATGCTTGTATACACATTCGTATAGGAGACTGTTACGACTAATTGTATCAAATTCCTTAACCATATGTATTTTTGCCAGTAAGTACATGAGATTATACCTTTTGTTTACTCTGACTTTGGTATATCGTCCTGGTCCTATTTGAATTTATTTGTTAGTATGTACGCAATAACATTCAAAATTGCAAAGGTTTATATTCTTCGATGTGAAGGAATATAACATGTTCCACTATTTATGAGGTAGCTTACAACGTGTCATAAGTAAAATTAAATAAGACTAAAAATTTATGTCGAAGTCCCTATTTTAATTTCATAAACAAATCAGTTTCGTGCTCACTGGTAATAATTTATAAACAATTAAATAAGCATTTGCTCTAAACAATGAAGCATTTTTTGCTTTTGTATTTCTTTTTATTCGACGTCATAATTTGTACAAAGTTGTGACAACTGATGTCTCTCATGGTTTGATTAAAAAGACGTCAGGGAGCTGAATATTTGAAGAACTTTTGTTACTCGAAATTTTGGCAAAATTATGGTATTAGTTGCCGATGCGTGTGAGGTATATTTTATAAATAGTTTTGTTGGAGCAAATTAGCCTCACAAAAGAATTAATATGAAGTTGATTCTTGTATTTTTGGCGCGCTTAATAACTTAATATATAGTTCGTTTTTAGGCGAAGTTTCGGCTCGTAGTCACTAAATGCGTGTGAACATTAGATTATAAGTTTTGATTATGCAGACATTAGAATATGCTTATTGTCATATTTGAACTGGTTTTTTACAAGGATTGCAATACCTATTTAAAAAAAGATTACACATATTTTATTACATCAAAACCATTCCATGGCTAAAATATTGTATATATCAAGAAAACATTTTGGTGATTATGTGTGGTCTATTCAAAATGCAAATAGGAGTATAATAAACACCAGATTTCTGGCGTTCAATAACATGTTAACGTCATTTAAAACAAAATTATTTATACTTCGCTAGGTTATGTAAGACAAAACATTGAATAAATCTGACAGTTCTAAATGAATAATTGTGTGGCACTTTCATAATAAAAGACACGCGATTTATGCGCGAATCCGTTCATGCCGATTTAAAATTAATTAAGTACATGATTAAATATGATAAACTATCATTGCTAGCCACAAAAATTTCATTAACGTATTGTGCGCTTGTCTGTTTGCTTTCTGCAGACGACGTTTGGATCGTTACTGGACGGCAATTTAACACAAGGTGAATTACAGATGCATGCTGTATATAAGCTTGTAATTTTACATCACATGTTTAACAGTTAACATTCCAGAATATCCGAACGATATCCAGAATATAGTTAAACGAACATTTGTTGGACGGGCGGTGATATCAATTACCTTTAATCAAGATTGCGATCTTGATATAAACACCTGACCCATTATGTGCATACATTTTTCAGTATAAACTAAGTTTTTATAGTGTGTAAAAGGCAATTCATCCAGTAGACCGGTTTTGTCTTTATTGCGAACCAATCACATACTGCCCGAAATTCGCAAAGGCAATTCATCTAGTAGACCGAGGCAGATGTGCCCAGGTTCAAGCCCTGTTCACGGCAAATTATAAACAGTACGTGATGAGTTCCTTATCAGATCAAAACTGGTCTACTGGATGAATTGCCTTTTCCACACTATAAAACACTTAGTTTATACTGACAAATGTATGTAAATAATGGGTCAGGTGTTTATATCGAGATTCAGCCTGTTACGCATTGCTTACAGCCAACTTAATTTAAACAGAAAATAGGTTTAAGACGATTACATGCGTAATGACCTATAAATATTTTATTAGTTGCCTCAGCGTCGACTATTAAATCAAAGATTAAAATATCTGAAGGGTCTTATTCTAGCATAGTCTTCATATTTGAAGTTATGTAAAGTTAGTAAGTATAATTGCAGTTATCGATTCAACTTTTTAACTGAAAAATAAATTCTTCTTCAATGGGTGAATTGAAATACTTTAACATTATGATACACATATTCTTATCACTTTATGACTTCGTTAAATGAAAGCTTCGTCTACTTAGGTGTAACCTTCTTTCGTGCAAAATAGTTTGTTACCTTTGTTTGCTGTGTAGAAGTGATAGGACAATGGGAATTAAACTCTTTTGTTTAAAACAATCTTATTCGGATTTTAATTAAAAACGGATTTATTGATTATAGCCAGTTTAATTTTAAAGAAAAGAGTTCAGTGGGCAAAATGAATTCCAATTAAATGCTCAAAACAAATATATGACTTAAAATTGTTTATTTATATTTGAAAATTCATTTAAATGTTTGGATTGCAAGTGTCTTCATTATAAAAAATAATACAAATAGTAAAGCCAGTGACAGTGATATAAATGGAATTTAGTATACAGGTTTGTGAAAATAGTTTTTACAATTTAATATTTTTATCTCTTCCTAAGGCAAAGCAATCTTCACTTTAGTATAAAAACAATTCCAAGAACCTAATAACCAATGTAGGACTCAAAATAAGTTCCCAAAATTTTATGTTGAAAAGAAGTATAGGAAATAATGCACTTCTAGTCAAAGCAATTTTCAGATAATTATAAAATATCCAAATCCGCGAGAAATATTTATTTAAAATAATAATCATCAATTATATTCATGATTAATTGAGAAAATTTTTTATACTCGTCGGACTTAATTAGATGACCGGTAAACTAAAATAGGACATGTTGTAGTGAGATGCACATGTATTTTAATATGAAAAGAGGATCAAACCGCATTGAATATATGTGGAAATCAAAGTTAGGTGTACGGATCACACCTCTAGCAGTCTCGCATACATTGAACTGTTGGAAGTGAGAGCCGTATATCTAACTTTAATTTCCATATATATGCAATGCGGTTTGATCCGCGATAGTCAGTTTGCCGTCGTACTCTGATGATGATCATGGAAGGTCGAAACGCGTCAGCGCGTTGCGGCTGGCGGTAGTTTTGTTATGTTGTTCGACATCTGGTTAAATACAATAGGATTGGTGTTTACTTGAAGCTCGCAAACTTGATTTACAGAATTGTTACCACCACCCACGCAATCAATTATTGTTAAATTATAAGAACACTAATCAATGTCAACTCAAACACATATCTGATCAAACAATTTGGTTATATATTATGTTGTACAATTAAATTCGAACTTGTTTGCGACACTATAAGCTTATAAACATTAATTAAAATTAAGTTAGAAAATTAAAACTTATATTTTCCATTTTTGTAGTTTTGCTTAATAAGAATGAAATCGTGGTCTTTTAAAAAAAGCTTCAAACGCATATGCACATAAATATATACAAAAAATGATTTTGTAAATATTTAGCAATTCTGAATAAAATTATGGTCATGCATTTGTGCTGCATATTATAAAGACTGATTGATCTAATTGAATAAAAATCTTTTTTATCTTTTGGAATAGTATTTTCTAGGTTTGAATCAGATTTATTTGGCAGTCGATACATATAACCGTAAACGGCTTCTATTACTTAATTTATCACTGTTAATAAGCCAATATTGTGCAGATTGGGCTATAGATTTTATGAATAAAAAAATATTAATTGTATTTATCAACCTACATATTGTGAATGTTACAGTTCCTTTAGATATCAATTCGCTTTATTGAAACACATTTAACTGATCTTTGGAGATAGCTACATTTTTGTTGGATTATAGAAATTTTTCACATGTTTTATAAAAATTACTTGTAATACCAGAACTATTTCAAACTCGAAATGGTTTATAAAATGTCTTCTTAATATTTTCACAAATTTGAAATTAAACTATGCCTTGATAATTGAAGTCAAGGATTGAAAATTTTAATAAATGTAAAATTCCTAATTTAAATAAGTGTGGCTGTGATCTGATGGCAGCTTTACCAGTGTAATTATCAGAACTAATTTGACGAAATGACACATTAATGTGCGTGCTGTTTTTCGGATTTAAAAATTAGTTAGATGTAGAGTTTATGGCTTCGTCAAATTTTTCATTTAAACTCAAGTAAATTATTGTTCTTTTCAAACAGAAATATTTTGTTCCGATTTTATAGTTTCTCAAAATGCAATGAATTAGCAGTGCGCGCAATTATACTTATTAATAATGATAGATTAAATTTACGCCTATATATGTTGAGTGTCTTTCGGTGTTCATTTCAATTGTAGAACGTGTTGTTTACATTCTTTAAAAAAGTAGTTGACAAGAATTAATATGAAATCAAAAGCAGGAATGAGTTGCACCAGCAACAACTAAGAAAATGCTACATAGATAGGACTGCAGTTGATTTGAAATCCCACAGCTTGAGTTCTTTAAATGTTTTCTAATATTTTCAGCCAGATTAGTTACAATTAAAAATGTAGCCAAAAGTAGACAAAAAAATTATTTAAATCAGAGTAACGATTCTTTATATGAACACCTGTTCTATTATGTGCCTGTACAAACTAAGCAACGTATAATGTAAAAAGGTAATTTATCTATTAGACCTGTTTTGTCTTTATTGGGAACTCATCACTTACTGTCCAGAATTTGTAGCAGACAGAAATAAAAACTGGGCACGACGGCATCGAAATATGTCACTTTAACCACTTAGCCTACCTGTGCATAATACATACAATTTTTGGTCATATGCTAATTAATGTTTCTTGGTTTGTCTCTACATTATGCGGAGTCTATATGACATATTTTAGACGTGAACTTCCAACTAACCACCCTAGCTTTGTCATTATAGAATTGAAAGTGTGCAATCTGGGAACGTGGTATTGAATTGAATATTTATATATAAAAATTGAAATTTATTATCTCGGGCGATGACAACAATTTATTAAATCTAGGTTGTGATCTGGATAGAAAATCCTGTCCATTATGCACAGAAATTTATCTTATAAACTCGAAACTGTATACATCCTATTAGCCAACCTTCAGAGGAAACTATGTTACAAAACAGAATATATGAAATATTTTGACCTGTTAAAAATCTCAAGCGATCACAACTATTTATAATAATTTATTCTAACAAATATGGACGTTTTAATTGTGCCTATCTTCAAACTATATACTTATTTAATGTTCTTTATTTGTAAATTGATTGTATAAGCAAAAAATGTTGTCCAGTGATTATTTTATCAGCATAGTTTTACGCTCTTGAGATTCACAAGGAATGATTATTTTATTAAACTGAACTAGAAAAATTTCCAATTTATATATGTTTACTTAATTAAAATTTAATTACATTTAAAAAATAATAATCTCGTAAAACGGGTTGTTTTAAACATGGCATGAATAATAAAATAAAAACATTTTGACATATTTGTCAAAAAACAATGATAATAGTTTCTAGCTTTTAATCTTGCAAGTGTAAATAGCTATAAAAAGATAAGAACTTGAAATTTGATTATATAATGCTTCATCTAAAGAAAAATCTTTGTTTATTTTACTCAAATTTCTATTTTCATTATTTGTTGTGATTAATTAAATGTATGTATAAAACGCAGAATTTCAAAATAACTAATAAAAAAGCAATTATTATCATAATAAAATACTTTCTCGAATTTAATTTAATAAAAAATATGGCATGAACAGCAATGTGAACAGAAAATGAAATTCAGTCTGTTTTAAGCGTTGACACGATAAAATTGCCGTATTCTATTTTCGGTAAATAATTGACATGTAATATTAACTATCGATTTCTCAAAAGCATTTGAAAATTGGAAATTTGAGAAGCAACGAAGTAAAAGCAATCGCTAATCCTTTCTGGATGTAGCTAAAAGGTAGGAGTGGGATGTAATTTGAAAAATGAGATTACCCGTCTAAAAATTGTGGAGTGAGACAAGGTTATATCTTCCAATTACGAATACGGCATTTAATGATATTTGTCTGTAAAATTATATGCAACTGTCGAAATTGTTAGGAAGTAAATAAATTGTTGATTTTACTCAGTATAATTTGTAGAATGAGGCCCCATTTTTTTTAGCAAATCAATCCGTATTGGCCGTTTATTGTAGATCACACTATGGATTCCTAGGAAGGTCCGGATGCCCACATCACTTATTTGCGGTTGCGATTTTTTTGCAACGACAAAGAAAAGACACAGAGTTTGTGATGCTATCTGGTGCGGCGGAAACTGTTGTAATGCCCAAAATCACTTGTCAAAATACCAACTGCTTTCTAAAGAAGACTGGCTTATTTGAAAAAGTTTTTTCTTCGAATATTCCTGGCGTAGAAAAGCTAAAATATCAGCGTTCGTTTAAATATGAATCCAAACATGAATATTTTCAATTAAAATGACAGAAAAAGGGTGCACAAATTACAAAAACATCACATCATTTTTATTATTAATAAGAAATTAAGTAAAAAGTGCACTGAACTACGCAAGTCTAATGCTAACTTTTGGAAAGAGTTTGAGCATAAAATGCGACTGATTTAAAATAGAACACAATTGTGTTGATTCAAACTCGATTAAAATCCGTGATATAATATGAAACTAAGTCTCTAATAATTGACATGCAAATAGTTAACAAGTTCAATTTAGACGTAGGGCCAATAAGAGTAAATATGCAAGTCCAGTTTGAATCAGTAGAAAACATTTGGCATGTCTGTGAGCTGAAGCAAAGAAAAAAATAATTGTTTCCAATACAGTGGATTTCAAAATATACTAAATTTGCCAAAATGTAGAACTTCAGCTACTTCCGTACACCTGCTACTCCAGCAAATCTAAAAATTCTGGTTATGATCGAAATTAGTTATCACTTTCCGTGGTAATCAGGTTATCCTTAAAAAAATATATAACAATTAGATATTGTTTGTTGCGAAGAACTAATATATATGCCTGTAAACGGCTTAAATATTATGGTTGCCCACGTTCAAGCTCTGTCCGCTGCAAATTCTAAACAGTATTTTCATAGTTCCCAATAAGGAGGAACCCGATCTACATGATGAATTGCTTTTTGCACATTGTACAACGATTAGTTTATACTAAAAAAAATCATGTGTATAACGAGAATAGTGTTTATATCAAAATTGCATAATTAATTAAATGATTACTCACAAAATAAATCATCCCGTGTAATAAGGCATCTGGGCTCTGTTGGCTGTCTGTTACTATCTGGTTAAATCATCATCGTCATCATATTATATATATATATATATATATATATATATATATATATATATATATATGAGAAAAAAGAAACGTACTCCATGGATAACATTTATTAATAAATCTTATTTATACCAGTTTCTGCATATATATATATATATATATATATATATATCTACGTATATTCTGAATTCGTTAGTATTTCTTTTCTATTCATCCAATTCCAACTTTACTTTGGTCGTAACCAATCCCTACTTAGCTATATCTATGTTGGTTTTTGCGCAATTTTGTCCACTCATATTGCATAACGTCATCTGGTGTGTCATCGCTTTCATTGTAATTGCGTCCGTAATTGATGGGTGTGTCGTATTTTATGAAACAGGATATTTTGAAGGCAGGTTAGTTATTTTGTTGTTCCAGTCAAATTTAATTTCTTTTTGAATTACTTTCTGCACGTTTAAGCAGGAATTTACCTTATTAATTGCATTAACTTAAAAAACCAGAAGCATTTTTCAGTTTTTACCTTGTACAGAACTGAAAAATTGTCATTACTAACAGCATGACCTTTGAGTATTACATGTTCATAAATTGCTGATTTTTGTTCAGGAGCTGCACCCCTCTTTAATTGCTTTTGAGTGAGATGCTGATTAATTCAAGTTACAAGCCTATTTCATTGATATGACAGGTAAGAGTGGTTTGGTTACGACAAATGTACAGTTGGGATTGGATGAGCGAAAATATTAACGAATCCAGAATATCGGCTATGGATACTGGTAGAAATAAGATTTATTAATAAAGGTTAAGCCATGAAGTACGTTTCGTTTTACTCATATTTTTAAAAAAATGTTCATACTTGTAATGATATATATTTAATGTCGAAGATTCAGAGCATTTTAAGTTATTGCAAATGATCAATTATCTGGGTAAATAAAATATTGTAAATACGAGATTTTGCCCCGTACGAGTAACAGAAATCGTTGGCAGATATGCTCCGTTCCGTGAAGATCGTGTAATGTCAAAATTGACTAGAAGATTAAAAATAGTTTCGGGAACAACATTTCTCAATTTGTAGGTAAATATCATCGTTATCAAGCGGAGTGTAATGTTTTAAAACGCAAACGCTCAACTGCATTCGTTCTCCCAATCTCTTATTATTTACACTTTTACGTATGAGTTTGTCTGCGCATACATTGGAAGGATTATAAAACAGCTAATCAGTTGTATCCATCAATACCTGCTCCAGATGTTGCTCCAGAGAGAAGTAGCTACAATTATATAATTCAGCAATTATTAATCATATAATCCAATAAGGATCTAAGGTGAGTAAAACTAACTTCTCTACTCTTAACAAAGTCAGGAGGGAAATTTTCAAAATAAATAAATAAATAAAACAGCGAGAACCAATGCAAATGTTAGCAAAATTCATCAAGGCAATGTAGTATTTGAATGATCACGAAAAATTAAAGCGAAAGGCATATTCATGAAGCACGAATAATTCAAACTGTACAGAAATCATCTTAAACACCAACTGAGGTAACTTAAAAGAAGGCAAAAAAGCTTAACTGGATATTTTTACAACTACCTGGCCTGTGTTGTGAAGAACACAGGCTGAGTTCCATTTATTTTGCTCGTTGTACATATTTGGCAGGCAGCTGGCGATATCCTTCTTCGGTCCAAAGTTCTTTATAAGATTTAAAGTGATAAAAATGAAGTAACAAAAAAGAAGATGGTCAGAAGAACGGGTAAAAAATAGATGGATTTAAAAAAAAATCGCAGCTCTACGATTAGCACAAAAAAAGCACAATCGGATAATGCTGAGAACAGTTAAACAAATAAGTAATAATATTTATGCGAGAAACTAATTCGCACACTTTTGTGAAACATCCAATATGCTAAATCTAAATTGAGATCTAGCTGGAACCAAACGAATAACCAATAGTCAGACAGTTAGAAACTGATTAAATTAATCAGAAAAATTAATCAACCTCCCAAAGCGAAATTGAAACCTTCCACACATGTGAAAATTATAAGCAAACTCATCAAACATTCATACATTCCTCAGGAAAATCCTGCATCCTGGTCCCGTATTTAGGTTTTTGTGTAGTTTAACTTCATCGCAATATCTTTTTAAAAATCAAGATCTTACTTAAATATTTACAAATATATTATATTTTAGCTATTCATTAAAAGTGTTTTCTTTCCAATGAACAAGAAGGGATTAGTTATTGATGAAAAAATGGACATTATGTATATAGCTGTGTATGGATGAATGTGTGTGTGGGTGTGTTAGCGTAAAATTTAAATATTACAACAGGATTTGACGATATATGCTTTGTTGTTCTAAAATGCACATTGCGTAAGCTATTAGTTAGGAATTCACCAATACTGGTCATAATAGTCACACAAGAAATTAAAACTTAGGAAAATATTGTTTTATAGAAATGTTATCATTTGTGTACACTTATGTTCATCTTTACTGTTTGTCAAATTGTCTGTTTTTGCTATTTATATTTACAGTTGCCTAATTTAGAGGAAACAAATTATTGAGAGCAATACCTAGTCACTTCTCCACATAAATGATTGATTAAGGAGTACTCGTTCAATTTTTGAGTGTGTTCTAAAAATATTTAGCAGTCATACTGTTGGATTTATAACTTTATTTTTGTATCAAAACTAAATAACTTTTTGTGATAATAGGCTAAAATAACTTTAAATCGCTTTCTCTATCGAAAGAAAGCCTGCGCTCTCTCGTACGCTTTCACATTTTAACATTCAACAGTGTGTCGTGACTAGCAATGAATAATTTGCAGGTTACCTTATCCAAATCCGTATTTCTGTAGATTTGATCATTAATGAAAATAATATTGATGTGGAAATTTTTTTAATATTCGCTCTTCCTTTACATCTTGGTAGTTGATGTGACTTAGCTATTCGTTTATGATGGCAAAATCGATATTTCACTTGATCATCTTGGTTTTGTAGTTATTTGTCAGATTTAAACCGAGGTTAACGTGTCATTGTGATAATACTGCTGGTGTTTTTTCATTAGCATTGAATACCACTTGATATTATTGAATTTAGCCTATTCAAAGGCCAATTGCCTGTTGTTTGATATAAAGAATTTAGTAACATTTACAACCATGAATTCATCTAAATTGATTTTCAGTATGAAATTATAAATTAATTCAATGTAAGCGTCACATTTTGATGATCTCTTTTGATTGATTCATTAGTTTTATTATAAGTTATGCAAAAAAATGTTTTTAAATTTCCTGACAATATACATTACATTGAAAAAGATATTTTCATTTATTGAATGTTCATATATATATATATATATATATATATATATATATATATATATATATATATATATATATATATATATATATATATATATGAACAAGTTGTTTAAAGATAAATATTTTAAACAGATTTATTTCAACTGAAGGAATTTTTACAAACTAAGCAAAATATTCAAGTACGTTTTAGGTGTTGCGAACCTATTAACAAATTAGTTCTGTTGTGACCAGAAAGATAAACCAAAAGCAGCATGAACAGAAAGTTTACTCTCAGGCACATTCGTTTCGTGCTTATTGGCGATTCATCTGTAGAAGCCGGGTTTTTCGCCCTTTAACCACCATATATTTGGTCAAAGAATGTGGAATAATAGGAAGGTACAACCTGCTAGACAAATGTATAAACCTGCAAAAGTGAAGCCAACATCATATAAAGTCCAGGTCAATGCGAATTCAACGCTATCTCACAGTATATAATATATATACAGAGTCAATAAAGGATACAAACACTATGGCTAAGGTGTTAGTAACCGATACCAACATTATCGTATCGATAAGGTACATGGTACTAACGCTGTGGTTTCCGAGTCGGTACATGATAACAACCTGATGTATATCAATCTATGCTGAAGTTCATTGAAATTGAGAATTACAACAATTTGTGAACACCTGTTACTCCAGTAAATCCATACACTCCGGACTTGATCGATATCAGATATCACATTTCGCGGTAAGCATGATATCATTCAATAAAATATATTACAGTTAAATACTGTTTGTTGCGAAGACCTAATATATATGCAAGTATGTTTTAGGTGTGCGAACCTATTAACAAATTAGTTCTGTTGTGACCAGAAAGATAAACCAAAAGCAGTATGAACAGAAAGTTTACTCTCATGCACATTCGTTTCGTACTAACTGGCGACTCATCAGCAGAAGCCTATATTACGCCCTTTAACCGCTATATATTTGGTCGAAGAATGTGGAATAATAGGACTGTACAATCTACTAGACGAATGTGTAAACCTGCAATAGTGAAGCTAATATCATATAAAGTCTACGAAAATGCGACTTCAACGCTAGCTCACAGTATATAATATATATACCGAGTCTGTAAAGGATACTAACACTATGGTTATTGAGTTAGTAACCTATACCAACATTATCGTATCGAAAAGGCATATGGTACTAACACTATTGTTTCCGAGTCGGTACATGATACCAAACTGATGGATATCAATCTATGCTAAAGTTCACCGAAATTGAGAATTACAAAAATTTCTTAACACCTGTTATTCCAGTAAATCTATACACACTGGACTTGATCGATATCATTTATCACATTTCGCGGTAAGCATGATATCATTCAATTAAATATATTAAAATTAAATACTGTTTGTTGCGAAGACCTAATATATATGCAAATATGTTTAAAGTGTGCGAACCTATAAAAAAATTAGTTCTGTTGTGACCAGAAGTATAAACCAAAGGCAGTAAGAACGTAAAGTATTATCTCATGCACATTCGTTTCGTGCTTATTGGTGATTCATCAGTAGGAGCGCGTATTACGCCCTTTAACCACTATATATTTGTTCAATGAATGTGGAATAATAGGGCAGTACAACTTCCTAGACAAATGCGTAAACCTGCAATAGTGAGGCTAACATCATATAAAGTCCAGGTCAATGCGACTTCAATGCTAACTCACACTATATAATATATATACCGAAAAGGTACATGGTACTAACACTATGGTTTCCGAGTCAGTACATGATACCAACCTGATGGATATCAGTTTATGATAAAGTTAACCGAAAATTAGAATTACAACATTTTGTGAACACCTGTTACTCCAAGAAATCCATGCACTCTGGCCTTGATCAATATCAGTTATCACATTTCGCGGTAAGCCTGATATCATTCAATTCAATATATTACAGTTAAATAATGTTTGTTGCGAAGAGTTAATATATATGCAAATATTTATTAGGTGTTTCAAACATAATAACAAATTAGTTCAGTTGTGACCAGAAGGATAAACCAAAAGACAGCATGAACGGAAAATATAACCTCATGCACATTCGCTTCGTACTTATTGGCAATTCATCAGTAGGAGCCGGTATAAAGCCCTTTAACCACTATATATTTTTGGTCGAAGAATGTGGAATAATAGGACTGTACAATCGTTAAAAGTCGCATTGTCGTAGACTTTATATGGTTTTAGCTTCACTATTGCAGATTTACACATTCGTCCCATTGTACCGTCCCATTATTCCACATTCTTCGACCAAATATATTGTGGTTAAAGGGCGTAATACCGGCTCCTACTGATGAGTCGCCAGTTAGCACGAAACGAATGTGCATGAGATTATACTTTCCGTTCATGCTGGCTTTGTTTTATCCTTCTGGTCACAACTGAACTAATTTTTAATAGGTTCGCAACACCTAATACATACTTGCATATATATTATAGCTCTTCGCAACAAACAGTATTTAAGCAAAATATTTTACTGGTGGATATATTTTCTTATAAACAAGAAAGATTTATTTTAATTAAAAAAGAATTCAATTTTCCCTAATATACTTGGATATTTATCGCCATGATATAGCCTTTTTTATCCAAACGCTACATGGACGTGTTAATTATGAATTTTGAAGCATTAGCTCATTAAATTATTGATGAATAAAGGCAAGTAACTAGCAAAATTATAGGCGTAAATAAATCTCTCCCCTATTAAATATTACTTTACAGATATGTTGACCAAATATGCAGTTATAGATTTACAATACATATTTAAACTTACGAAATTTTGCCAGACATTTTTTTAACAACAAACTTTCATAAAGTTCCAATCTAATCTATTTTTTTCGTTTCGTCTTTCTATTGTTTCATTTGAGCTGACGTAAGTTATGACCAATTGTCGGTAATTGATACAAAATTAAGAAATAAATAATTTCTATATAGAATATCATTCATTCTTCCTCCCTTGGGATAAGCAATATACAATTTATTTACACTTGCCTAAAAAATTAAAAAAACCTTTTATGAAAGGAAAAAATGATTCAACGCTTTTTGAACAAAAGACTCATTTATTATTCTCCAGCCAAGGAAATAAAAATCAACAGGTTATTCTTCGTAAATTGTTATGATTTGTTTATTACCAATTCTATTAGCCTTCCTTATATAATGGTTTATTAAAAATCTAAAAATCTATCACGAGGTTTGCGAACTGAGATATATGAAAAAAAACATCCAGTTTTTTTGTTATAATAAAATTATTTCCTTCTAAATCAAGGTTTTTGACCAATTACGATCTGGAAACACATATTTTTTAGTACTAGACGGGAGCTGTAAAAAAAATTAACTGAGTTTTTGTAAATGTTAAAGATGTTTTGAAAATGTTCCTAAATATGGAGTAAAATTATTCATTATCGTACCATAGTGATGTATTTTTAGGCACAAATATCTAAACTATATTTCATACTTAGAAAACCATTTTCTGCATAGGTATATGATTATTGTTCCAATTACGCGAATAATATTTAAATACTGTTTTTTGCGGAGAAGTAATATATATGTAAGTATAAATAAGGTGTTGGAACCTACTAACAAATTAGTTCAGTTGTGACCAGAAGGATAAACCAAAGACAGCATAAACGGAATGTATAATCTCATGCACATTCGTTTCGTGATTACTGGCGACTCATCAGAAGGAGCCGGTATGACGCCCTTTAACCACTATATATTTAGGTGAGGAATGTGGGATAATAAGACGATACAATCTCCTAGACGAATGTGTAAGCCTGCAGTAGAGTAGCTAACATCGTATTGTCTCGACAAAGTGTCTTCAACGCTAATTCATTCTATATAATATATATACCGAGTCTGTAAAGGATACTAACACTATGACTTTTGTGTTAGTAACCGATAACAACATTATAGTACCAAAAGTGTACATGGTACTAACACTATGATTTCCGAGTCGGTACATGGTATTAACATGATGGATATAAATGTATGCTATAGTACACCAAAATTGAGAACTACAACTATTTCTGAACACCTGTTAGTGTTAGTATCCTTTACAGACTCGGTATATATATTATACAGAGTGAGTAAGCATAGAAGTCACTTTGTCGAGACTATACGATGTTAGCTAATCTACTGCAGGTTATCCCATATTCCTCAATAAAATATATAGTGTTTAAAGGGGGTAATACCGGCTCCTACTAATAAGTCGCAAGTAATCACGAAACAACTGTGCATGAGATTATACTTGCAGTACATTCTGGCTTTGGTATATCCTTCTGGTCACAACTGAACTAATTTGTTACTAGGTTCGCAACACCTTGTACATACTTCCATGAATAATAGTCAACGTTAATTGACGAATCCATCATTAATTAACATTTTGTGTAAAGAGCTTCTTTCTGAATAAAGAAGCTTTACAAAATTATGATTATCGGCCCCATGAGCAATGACAAAAAATTTTAAAAGCAGAGCAAATATTTCTATATAATTTTCTCCTCGTGTATCTTCGAGAGAAAATACATTTGGACAAGAATGTCAACCGAAATTTTAACGACTATAAAATATGTATATATATATATATATATATATATATATATAAATATAATTGTACATTATTTCACTTTATTTCTGGACAAAAAGTTTCAAACTTTCAAACTAAATCGCGTTTCTTACACTGACAATAATATTTGATCACGTAAATTAATTTTATTTTATTTTTCCTACTTATATAAACAGGTAATTCCACTTTGAGAGTTATGCACATGGTGTGTGGTTTTATTCAATTCAACTTCTTTCTCAAGTTAATCAATTTGTATACGATTTTGTCCTGTTTGCTCTTGATTTGCCCCATGAAAATCACAAAAATATATGCTAGGAAGTGAATTTATGTTAAATCGTACACGTTGGTCGAGGAAATCTTGTAAGAAAGATCTTTCAAATAATCTGTATTGATATAATTTTTTTATATTATTATTATAACGATAATAAAATTTTACAAAATAATAACTTCAATAAACTTTAAAAAAACAATATTGATGAAATATGATGTAATAATAATGTATTTTAAAAGTATACCCCGTTTTGCATTCCAGCAAAAATTACCAGATAGGTTGATACAACTGAAATGACAAAGGAAATAAGATGCATTGAATTGAAATTAGTAAATTTTCTCATAAATAAACTGGTTATTTAAATTTACGATAAATGAAATAGGAATTAAAACGGCATGAATTTTAACTAATGAAACTGTTTGCGCCTGAGAGATAATATTTGAATAGCGGATAGCAACTAAGAGGACTGCTAGGCAAATCAATCTTGGGCGGCCGTTTTCTGTTTAAAATGAAAATAATACTGTTTTCTAAAAGCTCTACCTTGTCAATCATTGCTTATATAATAACGAAAAGGCCATTTTCAATTTAGTGTAAGAGAACTAATTACTTGATTAATAAAATTAATTTAAATGAAATATTTTATTTTTCCTTTGTCTGGATTTATGGTTTTATGATGGATTATAGCGGGCTTTAAATAAACAAGCAAACCGAGTAAAAAGCGAATTCTGCTTACATGAACTAAAGCGCTAAAATTCATATATTTTAACTAGTCGACTTTATTAAAAGTCGTAAGCCATTCCTTCTTTTTCGAATTACGGAAGAAGAAAACACAAAGTTGCATGCCCAATTTGGCAATCCATGAACTTTGTATTTTGCGTGTTTGATTTCAGTAGAAATTGGGCATTTGTGACAGAATTAGTTAGGTCTCCTAACTTTATTCTGACATCAACCAGATTCATTAAACATTTCGGCTGTACCTCAATTTGATTTATAAGGAATTATCAGCAAGATTTTAAAAAGACCAAATTAATAACATAACCAATCAAAATACATAAAAATGCATTAATGTAAGTAAAAATTGCGAATATATATTAAAATGAATGTTGGGCAATGTGGCTGGAAAAGAAATTGTAATGTATTTTGCAAGATTGAAGTAAGCACCAATTCTATTTTATTTAACCAGTCGTCGAACAACATAGCAAAACCACCGCCAGTCGCACGCACTGAAGCGTTTCGACCTTCCCTGATCATCATCAGCGTACGACGTCAAATTGACTGGCGCGGATCAATCAGCATTGCATGTATACGGAAAGCAAAATTAAATATTCGGCTCTCACTTCTAATAGTCTCGCATACTTTGCACTTGACTCTTAATGTCGGCTGCTCAATTTCTGTACAGCCAATTCTATTTAAAGAATTGTTACCGCCACGCGCGCAATCAATTAGTGATTAATTGTAATGGACATTTGTAATATTTAATTCGCATTAGAAGAATTATAATTTATTCTACTCGCGACTGCCAGTCAAAAAAAATGCACATTTTCATAAAAACGTTTTTTTGTTGTATTATTTAGGATTTTTGCAGCCAAGAATTAAAGTTTTAACAACTTATAAAGTTAGACTAACTTTAAAACTTACCGAAAGTTTTCTAATTTCAAATAAATTGCACCTTCTGTACTAAGTATTTAGCTGACTAAATCATTCGGGTAAGTGGAAACATTTATCGTATGATTTCTAGTTCTATGAAATCAGGAGGAATGACGTAGCAGGACGCTGAAAAACGACAACTCGTAAGTAGTACCAAGGTCTGCAAAGAGGCTTATATTAATAGCACAACACACAATTATAGAATGTAAAACTTCTAGGCTGACGGTTAGTTAATCTATCAATACCTATGTTGCAGCTGATTTAAGCCAATATGTGTAGTCGCTATTAATAAACGCCTTGGCTATAGTAACTTATAATTCAAATTTTTTCATTCCTGTTGGATATAATAACATATAACCAATTTTACACAAAAATTAAGGACTTAAAATGATTGGAAATAAGTGAATGTATTTGATTAAATGAACTAGTTTTATGTGGCTTTTCATAGTTACGATAATTTCTTCTTAATCGCTTAGTTAATTCACATCCGAATAAAATAGACAAGTCTAATTCGAACCAATATAAACGTACAGTCTTTAAAGTATGGCCTAATTTATGCGTAAAACATACCAAATTGAAAAATACACGGATATGCGAACAAATTACGATCATGATATAACCTGACCCATTATACAAAAACCTTTGTCGGTATAGACCAAACATTGTATTGTGTGGAAAAGGTAATTCATCGAGTAGACCGGTTTCGTTCGTATTGGGAATTCAACACTTATGGTCCAGAATTTGCCGCTGATAGGGCTCAAACCTATGTAGCTGAAAATTGTGTAGAGTGTGGCATGGTGGCTCAGTTGTTAGAGAAACAGATTCCGAAGGATAGGTATCCAGGTTCGAGATCTATTCGCGGCGAATTCCAGACAATAGACGATTCCTCAATAGGGATAAAACCGGTCTACTAGACGAATTGCCCTTTCCACACCATTTCAAACTTTGGTTATACTCACAAAAGTATGTAAATAATGGGTCGGGACTTTATACCAAGATCAACATCCTAATTAAATGTAATTTTTATCACCGTCCGCGCAACGAATGTTTGCCTAAATTACATTCTTATCGACCATTTTGTTGCTTAGCACAAAAGCATGCAATCAAAGCAATTACGTTAATACCAAAAAGCTGAATTGAGATAATTGTAGCTAATAAACATTTATTAGCCAACTTTCTTAGAAATGAATAAAAACTTTAGATTTCGTATCCATTGACCAATGCATTGACCAACATTGCAATCAATTTATCAACGAAAAATTTATGATTGCAGATCTAATCAAAATCCTTTCTTTTTTATGCAATAAGTAAATCTGTAGCGAGGCTATTTTCTCGTCAATAAAATAATGATGTTTACATGTAATCTATTTGGTAGGAAAAGAAAATAATTTGGAATTTTATCATTGAATTGTTACACTACAAATGCAAGAAATATTGATTTCAGGATATTGCAAAAAACCGTTCAATGATGTACAGCAGCGCTTTTGCTCCATCTTATCAACTGGTTTAACGGAAAAATTAAGCAAACGTGTTTATTTAAAAATTAAAAATCTGTCCACATAACTGTGGTTAGTAACGTTGTTTCTATTTGGATTTACTGTATTAATACATGTTTGTTCTTTATTTTGTATGTGGGCCGTTTTTTGTATGAAGTAAGATTTATTCTGTCGTTTTATTACTCAAATAATTAAATTGATTCGATGGGCGAAAACGCTTTTAAAAAATTGAACATATCTTGGAATAATTGATTTCTGTGATTAAAGAATAAGAAATTCGTCGAATATATTTTATTTATATACAGCAGAACGCCGTCAACCTGGATGTCACGTTGTCTGTCCTGTACAAAATTAGGGATTTAAATTTTAAGCACGAAAAATGTTCTGATTTTAGTATTTTTGGAATATGCCTATGTGGACTATAAAAAATTTAGTTAATTTTTCATTCGAAAGTTTGTGTAGCATGTGAGAAAGTAGCTCAGTGGTTAGAGAAAAAGATTCCGTATTAGACGTAACCAGATTCGAACCTGTAGAAAGTTTCTGATAAGATCCCAATAAAAACTAAACTGGTATACTGGATGAATTTCTTTTCCTGCACTACACAATGTTTGGTTTATACTGACAAGTGAATGCACATACTGGGTCAAGTGTTTATATCAAAAACTTAAACTTCATTAAAGTAATTGTTAAAATTAACATTGCAATTAATAGAAGTGCTTGAATAGTGAATGGAAGATTGCATTGAATGCTGCAACCATGTCGAAATCGATCACAAATTACAATGAATTTACTCTACAGTGCATGCCTTAATAGATGGTGCTTTACTCTCTAAGCAGAGGCACGATTCTAAACCAGTTTTATACAAAGTTAGAATAAGAATCTTCTTAAATATAAAACGATTCGTGCTTTAATCTAAGCAGTGATAAAGAGGCCTCAATGGAAACTTACTGGATGTTAAGACAAAGTAAACCTTCCATTACCAACAAATGAAAATTACTTGTTCTGTAAGTGTAGAGGCCCCTAACCTATTCGAGTCTGAGAGCCCCATAGATGCCAGATCGCTTGAAGTCCTAAAAGTCACAATAGAGTCTGATAGGCTTATATTTCCATTTACATCTGCTAGATTCATTTCCGCAATATCCTGCACTAACCTACTTGTGTCCTCAAATTTAATATCGGTCTCCATGTCTTATTAGTTTAACAATTAAATCGACACGTAATATTAGGCAATCGGCATGCAAAAGTCATATCGTAATAATTCCCGAACAAATAATCTGGAAGGAGATATACGTGAATAACAGAATAATCAAATTACCTGTTCCAGAACGTCCCTTTTATGTGTGGTATAATATCAGAACAAAAGGCAATTATAGTAGGAATATATTGCTGAGATGTATTCGTGTTACTAGAGACAAAATGTTAAAATTGCAGCAGACCAAAAGGTGTTAAAACCAGTCGAGGTGCGAGACACTCGAAAACTGAAAATGGAACACAATTCAAAGTCAAGTATTTAAACAAAGAATGTTCTGGAAAATAAAAAAAAATCTTTTTAAATAAAATTCGTTACAATCAGCCATGGTGGTTTAAATTTATCAGTCAATGTTATTTTACATATGGCGGAAAATTTAACTTCCTCCACATACACCACCTTCTCAAAAAAAGACGG
This sequence comes from Eudiplozoon nipponicum, assembly GCA_029291075.1. Taxonomy (NCBI): domain Eukaryota; kingdom Metazoa; phylum Platyhelminthes; class Monogenea; order Mazocraeidea; family Diplozoidae; genus Eudiplozoon; species Eudiplozoon nipponicum. The sequence goes on from JAQBSW010007076.1 coordinate 37,604, forward strand.
CTACTAATAGACGTAATCATAATTCTTCGGCTGACGTGGCACTCTTCCAGAACGAGTTGCGCATAACGGCGCCCCTGAAGTCGTCATCTTGCCAGGTACAGTTTTTACTGGTTCTTCCAAATCATCTGATATTGACAAAAAGTTTTCATGCTGTGATCCAGTAGAATAAATTTTACTATATTAGACAACGCGTCTTCTGAGTTCTGCATTTCATTATGTGCCTGTATGGTGGGATTGCAAACATCAGATTCACCCATAGAACGACGGTCATTCAACTCATCTGTTAATTCAATGATACCGTCCATCCAGATAAACTGGGGAATGCAACGATCCAACGTAACACAATCCTCAATGCCATTTATTTCTATGATGACATTCTTATCAGTCATCCTCTTGACCTTGTATGGTCCTTTATAAAATGGTGTCAGGCAGTTCTTCCTATTTTCATTAGTTATATACACATGTGAAACCGATTTTAGATCAGAGGACACATAGCATTTGGTTTTAGCTTTTCTAGTCTTGGTCGGAGCTAAACGACCCATCTTATCTCTAAGTGCTCCTACGAACCAATCTACAAAACTAGAAGCCCAATCAAGACTACTTGGAGTTTCTATTAGAAGATCTCCAGGCAAACTTAATGGTTCTCCATAAACCAGTTCTGCTATGGAAGTACCTAATTGTGCCCTATATCTGTTGCGCATGGCGAGTAGTACTATAGGAAGATCGTGTATCCAGCTTGTTCCACTAGTACACCTTAATGCAGCTTTCAGTTCACGATGTAGCCTTTCTACCATCCCATTTGCTCGTGGGTTATACGCGCTAGTATGTATTATAGTGGTTCCCATGATGTTGAGGGATCTTACGAAAAGCTCTGACATAAATTGACTACCGCGATCACTAGTGACCTTTTCCGGAACACCATAACGCGATATCCAATTATGTAGAAACGCGAACAAAACTTCTTGCGCTGTCATGTCTTTTAAAATCGCCACTTCAAATTGACGACTAAATCTATCTACCATAGTCAGCAAGTATTTGTTTCTATTTACTTCAGGCATCTCGACAATGTCTATGTGTACGCGTCTAAACCGTCCAATTGGTATCCCAATATTCTTTATCTCGATTCTGGTATGTCTCCACACCTTACACGTTTGACACTTGGCACAGGCTCTTACCCATACCCGTATGTCTTTAGACATGTGCGGCCATACGTATCTGTCTTTGATCAATCGAATGGTGGCTTTAATGGATGGATGACCCATGTCATGTAACACTTGGATAATCTTGGCCCGTAACTCCAATGGAACATATGGTCGTGGTTGACTTCTAGACGTTTCGCATAACAACCACTTACCAGTAATGAGCTTACAGACATATCCTGGTCTTTTGGACAAATCTAATGTAAAGGGATCCGATCCTTGCGCTTCCTCGATTTGACTAACTAAATCAGGCATCGGATTGTCTAAATTCTTCAATGGACCTTGAAATATCAGCTTGACTTCAGCTTCATTCGGTCTGCTATGTGCATCGGCTACCACATTCTCCTTACCAGCAATATGAGACACTGTGAAATCTAACTCTGCTAACCGTGTTATTTGGGAATTCACTCTATGAGAGTAATTAAGCCTAGCTGTTTTACAAATTATGCTGATCAATGGCTTATGATCGGTCAATAACTTAAACTTATGTCCATCTAAGTAATGCTCGAAGTGTAGCACTGCGGCATACACTGCTAGAAGCTCTTTGCCAAACGTATCATAACGTTTTTCTCGATCATTAAGCTTACGGCTATAAAACCCAATCGGTCTTACTACGTCCTGATCTCTTTGCTGTAGCACTGCCCCTAATGCAACATCTGAGGCATCTGTGATTAGCTCGAAAGGTTTTTCCCAATCTACAGGTGCTAATGTGGTTACGTCACTTAACATTTCCTTGGCCTTTTGGAAATTTTCTCGGTCTTCTGGACTCAAGTTTATAGGCCAAGACTTCTTGATCGTGCTCTTTTCACGAGTGAGATGGCGTGTTAACGATCCAAGAATTCCGGCTAGACCTCGAATGAATCAACGGTAATAGCTGATCATGCCCAAGAACCTTCGCAACTGGCGCACGGTTCGGGGTTCCGTTACGTCCTTTATAGCTTGGATCTTATCTTCCAAAGGTTTAATTCCGTCTTTGGAAAGTATATGACCAAGGTATTTAACTGAAGAGCAACCGATATTACTCTTATTAGGTTTGACCACTAATCCATATTGTTCCAGCCTGGTCAAAACCGTTTCCAAATGCGTACGATGTTCATCTCGTGAGCGACTAAAAATTATTATGTCGTCTATATATACCCTCGCAAATGGACAACTCTGAAGGATTTCTTTAGCCAAACGCTGGAATGTCTGACTGGCATTTTTCAAACCAAAAGGCATTCGAAGAAATTCATGCGATCCCCCTCCTGGAAATCTGACTGCGGTGAGTGGTATCGAACTTTCTTCCATTGGTACCTGATAGTACGCTTTCTGGAGATCTAAAGTTGAATAAACCTCATATCCCATTATATCTCGGAGTAAAGTACTCTGGTTAGGAAGAGGATAAGAATCACCCTTCGTCACTGAGTTTAATAGACGATAATTCCCACAAACCCTCCATTGACCCGGTTCAGGTTTGGGAACTACCACTATTGGGGAAGCAAAATTGGAATTTGACCTTCTACAAATCCCCTCTTTGCGCAATTGGTGAAATTCTGACAAAGCAACCTGTTGCTTGTGTTGTGCCAATGGTTGAGCCTTTGGTGAACAAGGCAACGGAGCCACCAATTCTATCTGGTGTTCTACTCCTGTCTTCAAACCTATCCTTTTGGCGCTGAAAGGTTGAAACACTGCTAGGTGCTTCTCTATTACGTCGGGAAAGACATGTGCGAACGTTGGACGAGGTAAAAGAACCGTTCTAACTGCCGATGTGTTAGACTCAGTAGGTGTTGATATCCCTACGCCTTCTGCGATAGTCCTAGCCTTGGGGTCTAATGTCAGCTTGAAATGTGTCAAGAAATCCATGCCAATGATATGGTCCTTGACATCGGCTACTAGAAAATTCCATCGAAGGAAGATTTCTGGCCTAACGTTACCGACATTTCTTTCATCCCTTTCACTCCTATTGGACTACCGTTAGCGGCCCATAGTTGATAATCAAATGTGGGGCAATCTGCTTCCACCACGTCTGACCTAACTATGCTTACCTCAGCACCCGTATCGATAGAAATTCTAATCCAGATAATTCATCTTTTATAATGAACTTGTTGCTGGACAATCCGGCAATGTTTTCCAGATCTCCGCTTAGTAAGAATCTGACCCTCTTGCCTTCTTCTTCGGTGCTATTTGATCTAGTCGCATCTTTTGCTTTGAGTATGCCTTTTAAAGGCATATCTGGGAGCCTTTGCAATGGAACCCCCCTACGGCTCCTACTAGCGGGGGTTTTGTCCTTTTCCCGGTGATGGATTTCTCTCTACCGGTTTTGTGCTTCCTTTCGATCTGGGTCCACCTAATCGCAGGTATATACAATTTTCGCCTTGGCACTTCGCACTGCGTCCGTATTCGCAATGTGCCTTACACCATGGTGGTTTAAATTTATCAGTCAATGTTATTTTACATATGGCGGAGGATTTAACTTCCTCCACATAAGGTAGCTTTGAACGATCTTTACTACAATCATATTAAGCACAATCAATTATTGTTAAACATATTAAGGGTTTGGCAAAATCAAGGACAAATATGATAACAGATAGATGCCTCACAGTAAGTTTTTTCAGTGCACTCACAATCAACAACAATTGAACCAAATTGGCAACAATGAGGTGTTCGATTATTGACACAATTAGAGGATTTTCTGGATTTTACGTGCAATTTTATCTGAAAGCATGAAATGATATTCCGATCAAGAGCCGTAAGTGATTCTGTCTCTATGTTAGGCGGCGGTGTGCGCCTCAATGGCCATACCGCCATACAAAACTACCACCAGCCGCAACGCACTGACGCGTTTCGACCTTCCATGATCATCAGAGTACGACGGCAAACTGACTGGCGTGGATCAAACCGCATTGAATATATAATGAAATAAAAGTTAGATTGGCGGCTCCCACATCTAGCAGTCTCGCATACATTGAGCTTGACAGGAAATGTCGGATGCACAATTTCTATGCAGTCACGGACATTGATTGGTTGTAGCTTTCGCCACATATACATATATAGGCAATACAATTTAGCAATAATTGAATGCGCGGTCGGTGGTAAAAATCCCTTAAATTATGTTTGGGGTTTTATTATAGTAATAGATTTTAAAAATGGAACGAGTTCTTCGCCTTAATGATAAATTCACTAATAAAACTTGTGATTTTTTTCATTTTTAATACCAACTATTTAACATAATGAACAAATTTTTTATTCGGCAATATTGAAAAATTCAAAAAAACAATAGAGTTTGCATTAAGCTATCTATGTACTTCCAAATGTGATTTCCTATCGTTACATTGAATAATGTATTGTTTACAAGAATGTCATCTGTTCAATTAATATAAGATTATATATTTTATTAAAATTATCTCAAATGTATATAATATGGACACTGCGTATTTCTCGAAATATTTGAATTTGAAATTTTGGTAAAACGAAATTTGATTAAATCGGAATAAAATAGCCAGAGACGATTGTTTAAGAGAGAATGACTAAATGACGTTTAAAATATCGAATTCATAATCAATACGTGACTCGATTTGATTTTTAATATCGTTCCATATACTCTGGCTTGAAATTGTTCGATATTAGGCTTGCTTTATTACCAATTTTCGATGATTCATTATGTTAGCCTATCTTCGATCCTTACAATCTGGCAGCTTATAAATATGCCGTCTACTCATTTTTATTGATTTGGAACATTTATTCTTTGAAAAAATTACGCATTTTCCACATTTGCTAGCATTAACTTTTATTTATAACTAAATAATAGTATTTAACTTGAATTTTCCTTCATATTTCAAATGCTGTCAATTTTTTTCGCTGAAATGCAACAAATAACCGTGATCCAACATGTGAAGTTTCCGAATGAGCCATGCGGCAGCCAATTTTTTTATTTACTGAGAGTCAAAACGCAATTAACAAATCAACTGCGCCAAATAGCGTTCCTGCTGTTTGTCGTTATTTAATAATTAGTATTAGAATTCGAATTAGAAATAAAATTGTACATTTGGAGCAATACATTTTTAAAGATATCAATAGCGATAGAACGAAAAAATGTTTCGAACTATAATTGTCTAACATATCTCTGAATTACTAATGTTAAATAAAAAATTACATAGTAAAATGGAATAGTAAAGATTTTTGAAAAGTTTAAAGTGATATATGTTTAATAGAAACTAACGGGTATAAAATAATTTTAACGAAGCGTATTTGATGCCCAGCTTCTCTGCTCAATTTGAGATATTGAGTAGAGATCAAAAGATTTTTGGCCACATGGCATCAAACTTTATTTGAATGCGTATGCAATAATTTTGCATATTTGTGCACATTTATGTTAATATATCATGCATTTAAAAAAAATTATAAGCGAAGATATTATTATATAAAAAATACAAGCAAACTAAAAAACGAATATTCATAAAATTTAAAATTATTCAACTAAACATTAACAGGTGGACGATGCAAACAGTGTTCAGCACTGGTTGATTAAATTATTCTAAAGAGGTATGCATCTACAATTAATAATTTTCTTGTTTCGTCGAGTGAGCAGATAATATCATTCATTCTCATTTGTTGTGCGTTTTAGTATCTTTTTGCTTTATTTATAGAAGCTGTCCAGATATGCGTGTCTAGTTCAGGTAAATGCAAATATAATTGATCCACTCTTTTGCCTCACTGCAGAACTGCATTTCTTGTCAAAATTATTGTTATCTCTTGTAATAGTGTGTATTTATAACGAAAACAAACTGTAAATTTCGTTAAAGATATTTATCTGTCTAAAACGAAA
>JAQBSW010007077.1:0-15000 GCA_029291075.1 Eudiplozoon nipponicum
TAAATATAAATATAAATATAAATATGTATATAAATATAAATATATATGTAAATATAAATATAAATATAAATATAAATATAAATATAAATATAATATAAATATAAATATAAATATAAAATATAAATATAAATATAAATATAAATATAAATATAAATATAAATATAAATATAAATATAAATATAAATATAAATATAAATATAAATATAAATATAAATATAAATATAAATATAAATATAAATATAAATATAAATATAAATATAAATATAAATGTTTATAAATTTAAACATATAAAAAATAAGTCTAAATAAAAAATATATATTTAATAAAAGTAATATAATAAAAATATAATTCTAAATACAAATATAAAGTATAAATATATTTAAATGTTAAAACACAATACATTTTAATTTAATCTTTATTTGAGTAAAGGTTATATACATATATATATATATATATATATATATATATATATATATATATATATATATCAAATAGATTTTAAGCAAAAATTTATTCAACTAGCCGATCTAATTACAAAAAAATATTATACGCGAAAAAATGTTTTTTCATCTCATTGTGTTTTATCGGTTATTATTAATTAAATGTAAATTTCTACACACATGATTTCTCTGGTAATCTGCGGAAAGACAATTAATGAGTCTTCGAGTCTGTTTTGAGTGCAAGCCGGACTTGAATTATTTAAATGGAAATATCGTAACTTTACCATTATCCTTGCTTTTACGGTATCCGAGGAATTTGAATCAAGTCAAATTGCACCGCACGAAAGTCAGACAAAAATCTATTTGGTGTATATTTTAATTTTTATAATATAGCTTACAACAATCACTGCTCGTCACGCGCTTATTAATGGAGCAGCGTTTAGTAATCAGGAGTTATAACCAGTCAGCCTCAGTAACGATTCTCACAGACGGTTTCCACAGGCATTGACAATTTATTCAAGGTCGAACAACTTCAAAATATAGGCAATAGAATTAAAAAAGAATTGATTGCTCGGATGGTGGTAACAATTCTTTAAATCAAGTTAGCCAGCTTGAAGTAAACACCAATCACATTGTATTTATCCAGTCATCGAACAACAGCAAAACAACTGCCAGTCGCACGCACTGAAGCGTTCCCAACTTCCATGATCATCATCAGAGTACGACAGAAAACTGTCTATCGAGGATCAAAACGCATTCCATAGATATGGAAAGCAAAATTAGATATGCGGCTCTCACCTCTAGTAGTCTCGCATATATTCAACTTGACTGGAAATATCGGCTGCACAATTTCTATGCAGGCACGAGCATTAACTGATTGCAGCTTTCGCCACAAATAAATATATAGACAATACAATTGAACAATAATTGATTTCACGAGTGGTAGTATTGCTTGATTCTCGCTAATCAGTTTTCCGGCGTACTGTGATGATGATAATGGAAGTCGAAAAGCGTCAGTGCGTGCGACTGGCGGTAGTCGGCTGTTGTTCGCCGACTGGTTAAATATAGTGGGATTGGTGTTTACTTCATGCTTGCAAACTTGTTTGAAAGAACTTGAAAATCTATTGACGCTGGCACGCTTCGATATGTTATGGAATTCTATTTTCGTTAGCAGAGAACGACGACAAATTGGTTAAAGAGGATAAGGCCGCCATGTTACTTAGGAAACATCAAAATGGCCCTTAGCAATGGTAAGATTATTAGGACTGAAATTTGGCCTTTTTTAATTAAAATTCAGTTTGTGTGCAATCCGAATTACTCCTCGTTAAGCGATTGGTCGTCTTTCTCTGATAATGATCAGTACAATCGAATGGTGTCAGCACGTGCGACTAACGTTAACTTTTCTTTGTTTTGCGACTGGTTAAATAAAACAGGATTGGTGCTTATTTCAAATCTACGCATGTGATGTGAATCGTGTATATTACCTCACGCGCAATCAAAGACTGCCTAATTTATTTCATGAGTTGACACACAGCTTTTTAAACGGATGACGTTTACTTTTCGTTGAAAATATACTTTTTTTCGTAGATGCATTGGATTTAATTTAGAGACTCATTTTAGTTTGAACAATCTGAGCAATAACTTTATCCTTTTTGTTGGTTTAGTTAGCAAAATACGCTTCATTCTAAGTGATATAGGCAAAGGCCTACTCCGTAAAATAAAGTTGTCGCGCTACAAAATTGGTCTCCGGTTAGCTAGAACTTTTAAATGCTATTCTTGTATTTTTAAGTCTTTTCCGCCGAAAGCAATGAGTAAATCATGACATTTTTTGGAGCATAGTGATTGATTGTATGCTGGTTTTGCATAAGTAACAACATACGTGGACTTGTAATGCTCCAGCAAGTAATATGTTGACATTTTGTTGCCTACTGCGGTCGAAGAGTTTAGCAACAAATGTAAATGTCCATTTTAACGAAATTAATGACAATAATTGGTTATTTATTATGCAAATGCTCAATTTAGACTAAATGCTGCGCATCAATGTGTATGAATCTCGAGAAGCAACTTGCATCGCGTATCAGTGTGTGCAAATGGAAAGCAAATTAACCGCAGTTACTTCGTGAGTGGTTATAATAATGGCATTCGGTGCTTTTTCAAGCAAAACAAACTTAATAACCAACCGCGCAATCAACATTTGCCCATTCGTAACTTTTTATACCCGTAACTTTAAAATAAGTTTGTTAGTTTGAAATAGACACCAATCCAATCGTGTATGACCAGTCGCAATTGCATGGCAAAAACAAATTTCAGACTCACGGAAATACGCGTTTCGACCTTCCGCGATCATCATCATAGTACGACGGTAAAACTGACTAACGAGGATCAAACCGCAATGCACAAATGTATAGAGCAAAACAACTGGAAATCAGCTTTTTTTGTGTCACAACTGAGTTCAGACAACTTTGAATCATCCAGTTTCGCGATGTTTAATTTCTTTTTATTGTAAAAAATTAAAAAGGAGTCATTTTAATATTGACAGATCTTAACTCGACTGCAAGAGCTAATACTTTGTATAGGAAATATTGGAATACACAATATATTAATTCGTATTAAGTGCATGAATTATATAAAAATGGAAAGTTAGCTTAAAGCGCGTAGGAAGATAACGGCACACACAAATAAAAGTAGCCACACAAACAATTGACTTTTTGGTTTTATTCAGCCTTTTTCTTGTGCGGAACAATAGATTACATTTTCAGGTGCATCGAATTTATTTGGCGTATATTGATAGCTTCCCACTTTTCCCTTCACTCTGAAGCCTTTCATCAGCTGCTTGACTGAAAATGACTGTGTAACTAGATTTTCCGAATTTTTTCCGAGTTTACGGGACTCCATTTCCAGTACCATCTTGAGAAAAAAATCATAAAATCTGGTTCCAGCGTCATTTACAGACAGGCAGCTTGTTGGCGGCTTCAGAGTGAAGGAACATGTGAGAAACCACCAAGCAAGGAAAAATAAAATCGTTGCACTTGGAAATATAAAGGATTCAAGATTTTACTGACCTACGAGTGCTATCAATTTTCCCGCAAAAGAAAAAGGCAGAATGCAAATAAAATGCAAGGACAGCGCTGCGCAATGTACACCAACATTTAAACAATTTTTTAAACCAAGTTTGTGAGCTTGAAGTAAATAACAGTCCCACTGTATTTTAAATTGATTTAAAGAATTGACAATGGGATTGGTGTTTACTTCGAGCTCGCAATCTTGATTTAAAGAATTGTTACCACCACCCGCGCAATCAATTATTGTTTAATTTAAACAATTTACTTCCTCATATTTAATTTTCGTATAAATTTCATTAGTTTATTTAACTGCTGGTGTTCACACAAAATGAAAAACGTCGCATGTTTAGGAGAAACCATAATGTAGGCCTAACCTAAAAAATTGCTTAGATAAAAACACAATATATATATATATATATATATATATATATATATATATATATATATAACAATTAACGGTGGCCGTGATAATTAATATTTGCATAAATATTTCGAGCTCGATATGAACACCAGTCCAATTATATACACTTTTATATGTATAATCTGAAAATTGTATAATGTAGAAAAAGCAATCCTTCCAATTTCGCAATTCTTTCAAGCTTTTATTTTATCCAGCCTATCAGTTTCGTCCTTATTTAGAACTCTTTGAGTACTTTACAGAAATTTGACACACACAGGGCTAAAAATCCATTTATTTGTGTTTCCCTCTTATTAAGCATGATCGGCTTAGAAGATAGACGCGCTTCGTGCAGGAATCTGAACAACTTAAATTCGGTTCAGATCCATAAGTTACTAAAACCGTAAACGAAATTTAAAGTCTCATACTAACCATTTTTATCCAGTTGCTGCTTTTCTTGTGTAACACTCATTGATTGTGTGGGTGGTGATAAAAATGCTTTAAGTCAAGTTGGCGAGCTTCAGAAAAACACTAATCCTATTTTATTCAAGCGGTCACACAACAGCAAAACTGCCGTAAATTGCACAAACTGACGCGTTTCGACTCCTTACAGTTTTTTTTTGCTTAGAAACCAGTAGATTCGTTGTCAAAACAATGATGAAACTGGCCAGCCTCTATCATTTGTAAAAGGTTATGCTAATTTAGAAAATTATTAAACTAACGAATCTCCACGTTAGTCCAAGTATTATTAAACAGTTTTAAAAAATGATTAGTTTTATACGCAAAGTCGGATCGTGCGACTTAGTTAATGGCAATGAACCAATTGGTTCTAAGTTAGAATGATGCCAACAGCAGTCTGGGCCACTAATGAAGAGATTTTAAATAAGGTCAAACCTACGGTCTAATGTGTTTGGAATATGAAAGTATGTATATATGTTATTACATATGATGGTATGTGCGTATAATTCAACATTAAACACGGCAAATCATATTACAGTATACTGGATGCAAAGTGGCACACGGTTTAAATTCACCGTTTGCAGTTTCATTAAAAGATATGCATATTTTAAAGAAAAATTAATAGCTCAATTCCTCCTACAACACTGTTCAAATTTTGTTTTCCCGATTACTTTTAATAAAATATACCAAATATATAAAAATTTTGAAAAATATATGCGCAGATGCAATTACATTCGAGCCGAAAACGGTAATACGATTTCAAGTTCAGTCGGCTTGTCAAAAGCCTTTGCACCCAGTATCAAATCAATAAACAAGGAATCAAGTGTCTCGCACAGTTAGCGTATCGTTGAAATCTTTAACAATGGCTCTAGTTAGATCAACGATATTCAATGATGATTACATGAAGTGGTTAAGTAATACGATTAACAACATGATACTTGTTGTACTCAACGAAGTCCAGGTAATTAATCTATTCCCTGTCGCACAACATGCTGCTTTCAAATTAATGGGATAATTGCCACAACTTTAAAATTCATTATGATTATCTTACAATGTATTATATATATATATATATATATATATATATATATATATATATATATATATCTTTATATTGACCATTGTCTTCGAATAGTACATTGTATAATTTTGATTATGAAGTGAAACACATTTAACAAAGTGGATAGTGGCCGTCTTATTTCGAGAATACTCAACTACACTTATATCCTTTCGTAAATATGCAGACTAGTCGCCATCCACCTAATCAAATGTAAACCCACAATGCACATACATGAAAGAATGAAAAAATTGGCTGAGTACTCGAGATATAGAATGACAATAGACCACTTTGTTATTAAATGTGTTTTCTCTGCTTAATAAAAATGTTGATATAATATATTTATTTATTTGTTTATGTTTTTATGTGCATATAAAGTTTAATGGTAGTAGTGGTGTAGTGGGTGAGTGTAAGATTTCGAAGCGAATATGACTTGGTCGTGGGATATTCAGGAAAGCCCACAAGTTACCAAAGTAGGGAATCCGGTCTACCGAATGAATATTTTTTTATCTTATGCGACGTTTAGATTGTAATGCCGCTATATATATATATATATATATATATATATATATATATATATATATATATATACATTCTTACAAAGAGAAAACAGATATTTTATCCGACTCAAGAACTGAGTCTCTGTCGTATATTATTCTCAAGTATGTATATATAAAAAATCTAAACACACAGAGTTTAAGCGAAAAAAAGTGATAAACCCTACACTTTCTTCACGTTTACATTTTTCTATTATGTTTGGCTTTTAATTTATATACTTTGGGAGCCGTTCATTTGTTGGATACCCAGGAACATAATGGTGAGAAAGAGAGAGCGGTTCTTTTATCTGATAAACTTTCTTTTTATATATATATATATATATATATATATATATATATATATATATGTGTGTGTGTATTTGGGTGTGTGCATAATCTGTGTATTTGTGTGTGTGTATTTTTTGTACGTGAGTTGGTATACCCGGCTCGTTGAATGTCCAATATTTGGACGAATACAAAACATGGGGAACTATAGTTTTTGATTATGAATATCTAAGAGAAACATTTCTAAATAAGCTTGTCGAATAAATTATTACTTTTTTGTTATGTTGAGTCCAGCCAATCTTTGCAGCAAATGAGATCTGAAACGTCGGCGCATGCGTATTAAAAAGACCTAGCATATTTCAACTTACCTGGCACATCAATCAACGTTCTACAACACGTGGTGTAGACATTGAGAAACGACTATTTAGGAATTTTCTTCGATACCAGCCAGAAAACCGGTAGAGATATACATCAACTTGCAAAAATTCAATCTTACCTGGCTTCGAAAACAAGTTTATTACTACTACATCTTGTTTATTAGATCAGTATCTTCGCAAGTAGTTTGGCCCCCCCTCCATAGGAGAAGAAATTGCCATCAATTGCACTACAATTATTAATTGATAGACGCACGGCAACTTAATAGTTGATAAATAATCAGTCCGTCTGCCAACAAACTGATGATTATTCTATCTATCTATCTATCTTCAAAAACGGGATAATCAAAAAGAAACTTTATTTACGTAAATAATTATGAATCGAAATATAAACTGGATAGTTGAATACTATTGTTGCGAGAAATAATATATATGCAAGTATGTATTAGGTGTTGCTAACCTAGTAACAAATTAGTTCAGTTGTCACCAGAAGGATAAACCAAAGGCAGCCTGATCGGAAAGTATAATCTCACAACATAACAAAACTACCGCCAGCCGCAACGCACTGACGCGTTTCGACCTTCCATGATCATCATCAGAGTACGACGGCAAACTGACTATCGAGGATCAAACCGCATTGAATATATATGGAAATCAAATTTAGATATGCGGCTCTCACCTCTAGCAGTCTCGCATACATTGAACTTGACTGGAAATGTCGGTTGCACAATTTCTATGCAGTCACGAACATTAACTGTTTGCAGCTTTCGCCACATATACATATATAGAAAATACAATTTAACATTAATTGATTGCGAGGGTGGTGGTAACAATGCTTTAAATCAAGTTTGCGAGCTTGAAGTAAACACCGACCCCATTGTATTTAACCAGTCTTCTAAAAATAAAACAAAACTACCACCAGCCGCAACGCACTGACGCGTTTCGACCTTCCATGATCATCATCAGAGTACGACGGCAAACTGACTATCGAGGATCAAACCGCATTGAATATATATGGAAATCAAATTGTGCAGCCGACATTTCCAGTCAAGTTCAATGTATGCAAGACTGCTAAAGGTGAGAGCCGCATATCTAAATTTGATTTCCATATATATTCAATGCGGTTTGATCCTCGATAGTCAGTTTGCCGTCGTACTCTGATGATGATAATGGAAGGTCGAAACGCGTCAGTGCGTTGCGGCTGGCGGTAGTTTTGTTATGTTGTTCGACGACTGGTTAAATACAATGGGATTGGTGTTTACTTCAAGCTCGCAAACTTGATTTAAATAATTTTTACCACCACCCGCGCAATCAATTATTGTTAAAGTATAATCTCATGCACATTTGTTTCGTGCTTACTGGCGACTCATCAGTAGGAGCCGGTATTACGCCCTTTAACCACTATATATTTGGGTGAAGAATGTGGGATAAGAGGACGGTAAAATCTCCTAGACGAATGTGTAAATTTGCAATGGTGAAGCTAACATCATATAGTCTACGACAATGCGACTCCTACGCTAACTTACACTATATTATATAGATACCGAGTCTGTAAAGGATACTAACACTATGGCTATTGTGTTAGTAACCGATACCAACATTATCGCACCGAAAAGGTACATGGTACTAACACTGTGATTTCCGAGTCGGAATATGGTACCAACATGATCGATATCAATTTATACTATAGTTCACTAAAATTCAGAATTACAACAATTTTTGAACACCTGCTACTCCAGTAAATCCATACACTCTGGCCTTGATTGATATGTTATCACATTTTAGCGGTAAGCATGACATCATTGAATTCAATATATAACAGTTAAATACTGTTTGTTGCGAAGAGCTAATATATATACAAGTATGTATTAGGTTTTGCGAAACTAGTAACAAATTAGTTCATTTGTGACCAGAAGGATAAACCAAAGACAGCATGAACGGAGTATAATCTCATGCACATCCGTTTTGTGCTTAATACTATGACCAATGTAGGAGCCAGTATTACGTCTTTAACCACCATATTTTGGTCAAGAAATGGGATAATAGACAGTGCCAAACTCCTAGACGAATGTGTAAAACCTGCAATAGTGAAGCTAACATCCATAGTCACGACAATGCGAATCCAACGCCAACTCATACTATATTAATATATATATATATATATATATATATATATATATATATATATATATATATATATATATATATATATACTGAGTCTGTAAATTATACTAGCATCATGGCTATTGTGTTAGTAACTGGTATGGTGTGTCTAGGAATTGGTTGTAATTCTCAATTTTAGTGAACTATAGCATACATTGATATCCATCATGTTGGTACCATATTCCGACTCGGAATACATTGTGTTAGTACCATGTAATTTTTCAGTACAATAACATTGGTATTGGTTACTAACACAATAGCCATAGTGTTGGTATCCTTTACAGACGCGGTATATATATTATATAGTGTGAGTTAGCGTTGGAGTCGCATTGTCGTAGACGAAATGATGTTTGCTTCACTATTACAATAACCTATTAAACAGCCATTACTTGCAGCTGCAGTGAAAACAATTATTTACATGAAGCTTCGAAATTGAGAGAAAAACCAATTCCACTGTGTCTTACCAGCGGCACAACAAATCAAGACGTCTCTCAATACCATGTTTATTATGTGAAAACGACAGTAAACGAACTGACGAGGATCAAAAAGATATGCATATAGAAATTATGACAGTCGTTGTTCAGTCTTCCATCGTGCTCCGATGCTGATTGTGGAAGTTCAATACGTACCAATACACGCGACTGACGGCAGTTTTACCATGTTGCGCGGCTGCTTAAATACAACGGGATTGCTGATTATCTCGTTATCGCAAACATTCTTAAAAGGAAAAAATTATAATGTCCACTTTAATCAGGAATTTTGCCTTGATATGTTTGTCTCATATCTGCGCTAGCCAGCATCTGAATTAAAATAAATATTCTTAAATAACGACAGCTATAAATTAGGATTATTGATTATCTCAAATTTGAATAATTGCTTAAAATTATATCTATAAACGCATGAGCAGTCAATGCAAAACTTTGATATTTGCTAAACGTATATTCGTTGCGCGGGCATTGATAAAAACTAACTTTATAATCAGGGTTTCGATCTTGATATAAACTAAGCGTTGCACAGTGCAGAAAAGGCAATTCATCCTGTAGACCGGTTTCGTCCTTATTCGGAACTCATCACGTACTGCCCAGAATTTGCCACGAACAGGACTCGAACCTGGACATGTCTGCTTTGGTATCTGTTAATCTAACCACTGTGCTATCAAATACAAAAAATATATTCGTGACTGCAAAGAAATTGTGCGGCCGAGATTTTCAGTCCAGTGAACATTATGCAAGACTACTTGTGTTGAGAGCTACATATCTTATTTTTTTCCTTCTATATGAATGGCGGTTTGATGTTCGCTGGTCAATTTTCCGTCCTTCCCTGATGATATTCATCGAATGTCAAAACGCATCAGCACATGTGACTGACTATAATTTCGGTATGTATTGTGACTTGTTGGATGAAAAGGAATTCTTGTCTACCTCCTTGATTTAAAGAATCAGAAAAAAAGATTAAAAAATGATTTTCAACCAGGCAAATCCTTACTTACTTGCTAGTTTTAAATCTGTCGAAGTTTGCCATAAAATATCTATTCTATTAGAATAAAAGTATATAAACTAAGGCGTCACTTTAAATTTACCTAGTAGAAAATCAGTAATAAAATTCGCCAAACTAAGATCTTTGCTATGTAAGATTGCCTCTGTCGGCCCCAAATAGGGCTGCTGCTAGCTTGAAACCATATCTCGGCTTAGCATGTCTGGTTCTACTTAATAATGCCGTTGTTTTCAATATCCTAATAAAACAAAAATAAATAAACTGAAAAGTAAATTTGACTAGGCCTAGAAGAAATGCAGTACTAAAATTACTCTAACTGAAGTTTTTGTTACGTAAGAATGCCGCTTTCGACCCAAAATAGTGCTCATGCTAGCTTGAAACTATATCTCGGCTTAGCCTCCTTGTTTCTACTTGCTAACGCCACTGTTTTCAATTAGACATTCGTCATAATCTATATCCTATTAGAAAGAATTAAATAGGCTAACGCGTCACTTTAAATTGACCTAGTAGGAATGCAGTACTACAATTAGCCTAACTGAGGCCTTTGCTTTAGCAGTATGCCTCTTTCGGCGTAAAATAGGTCTCATGCTAGCCTGAAACAATATCTCGGCTTAGCAGGTCTGGTTCGACTGGCTAATGCCGTTGTTTCTCAATAAGGCATGTTTCATCACTCGGCCGAAGACAACAGTTTGCTAAAAAAAAGTACTTGGACAGAAAATAAACACTAATTACACTTCGAACTAGTCACACTGAACTTCGAATCCGCTGTCAACTCCATGTATCGACACGGCTTGACCATTCTGCGACACTGTTTCTTTCTAAGACTGTAGAGTTTTTCATGTATTCCCAGCTTTCTAATGTAAATCTGATCAATATTCCCTTTTTGAAAGGTTTTGTAGATAAAAATAAACATTGTGCAAATCTAATTCAACAGCATAAAAATATCATTGTCAGAAATGCGAAAAGTAAGAGTAAAGCACAAATAATTATACACCTGCAAATACAAAAATAACGCAGTAACACTAACATGCATTTTGTAAAAGCTTGTTGATAATCCCTTGAGTACTTGTTACATATTTTACATGAATGCCTCTTAAAGTATCAACAATACTCGCTATAATTGACAAATTAGCAGCATAGCTGTCTAAACTTATAATGCGATGCCGAAATTGACATTTAACAAAACTCGTGAGTTTATTTATGTTCTAGAATTCTTTTAAAGTTCATGGCGTTTGGCGTTTTGTGTACGCTTTGTGCTATTCTAATCTTGCGTACATTGCAACTGATTAAAGACGAATAAAGTAGACTTCAACGTCAGACTTTCCGAAATAATCAAATATGCAATTGGTTTGTGTGTAGCCTGGCTCTTACAATAAACATTAAACGTGTGTACATGAATTTATATCTCTTAATGCTGACGACATTGGCATATACCATGGGTCCAATTTGAACCAACTAATTACAAAATGCGTAATATTTATCATATATTTGTATATACATATGAATATATATATATATATATATATATATATATATATATATATATATATATATATATATATATATATATATATATTCATTTTACCCTTCCGCAATATTGCAAAAACAAGGAAATTTTATCAGATATAAGAGAAAATTTTCTTTCGCATGAAGTAACTTCTCAACATATCTACTAATGAACATATCCTCTCTCTATTTTCACATATTTCTATCTTTTTTTTGCTTTTCCAATTTATATATAAAAGATATGTTCATTAGTAGATATTTAGACGACCATGCGAAAGAAATTTTTCTTATATCCTGATAAAATTTCTTTTTGTTTTTTTGCACACTGGAAGGGTTTACATGAATTTTATTAAAGCTCGTCATTTCAAGAAGATATATATATATATATATATATATATATATATATATATATATATATATATATACTACAGTATATTTCTAATTAGGAAGAAAACACACTAACAATACTGTGGATAATGGCCATTTATTTCAGAGATTACTAAACTTCGCTTTACAATCATTCATTTTTATACATCCTGGGTTTTTCATTTAATTATGTGAAGTTTATTAGTCTCCAAATATATAGCCATTATCCACTTTGTTATTGGTGGGTTTTTTCGTCATTCTATTAAATATATTGTTTAATATTCGAAGGCAATGAACGTAATATATATATAATTAAAGTCTGAAGGCAGGGTTTTGATTGTATTTTTTTTGTTCTTATTTTTAACTCTTTAATTATCGTCCAAAATTTTCTTCGGACGGTACATAAACCTGGGCTCATTTGCTTCAGAGTCTGCGACTATGACAAATGCTTTACTTGTACGGCATACTATATGAAAGTTTTAGACATATACCGGATTAATTTTTTTGACTAGACGGCTCTCTTAAGACATGAAGTTCTAACTGGCTACTCCAGATTTATCATGCCACTTGGGGAAGTTATATTCTTATTATACAGCGTTTATAAATCTTGTCGAACTTATAGTGTTCTGTGCTATTACGGAGTGGCCTAAGAAATACATTTATTCTTACAGAGAAAAATGGTCTAGGGTTAAACGAGCATTGGTTGCGCGGGCGGTGATAACATTTATTATAATCAAGGTTGCGATCTTTATATAAGCACCTGACCCATTAATTACTTACATTTGTCAGTATAAACTAAGGATTATATAGTGTGGGAAAGGCAATTCATCCAGAAGACCGGTTTTGTCCTTATTGGGAACTCATTATGTACTGGCCAGAATTTGCCTTTTCTACACTGTACAATTCTTAGTTTGTACTAATATATGTAAGTAATTAATGGGTCAGATGCTTATATCAAGATTGCAACCTTGATTATAATAATTGTTATCACCGCCCGCGCAACCAATGCTCGTTTAATTATATAAAAGTTCATTTCAATACCACTTCCCCATGTAGTGTGGTGTCTGTTCGGTAATGAGAGATTGGGGATGGTTAGTTGGAAATTTGGGTCTTAATGGATGCCATATGAGCTCCACCTAAAAGAAAAACAGACTAACCAAGTTACATTAGTTAGTATATAACTGAAAATTGTGTTAAGTGTAGCGTGCATTAGGGTGGCCCAGTGGTTAGAGCACGAGATTCCGAAGCAGACGTACCCAGGTTCGGACGCTGTCCGTGGCAAACTCTGGCCAGTACATGATGAGTTTATACTGACATATGTAAGAAATTAATGGGTCAGGTGCTTATATCAAGATCCAAACCTTGATTATAATAATGGTCTAGAATTATTTGCTTAAGTTATTTAGATTATTCGAATATCTGGTTTCTATCGTCTTTTCTAATATTTTATTACATAATGTATGAAGCTCTGTCGAAATCCGCAGATTGATATGTTCGGGACTGCGTGGAAAGTATGCATTCAACATTTATAGACAAATACAATATATGCGAGGCTACTAGGTGGTTAGATCTGGATATCTGAGTTTTTAAACCTTCGGGTATGATCCGTGTTACTCAGTATGATGTCATGCTCCGATGTCGTTCATGGAAAATGTGGACGTATTAGTATGTGCGACTGACGATAGTTTTTCAATGTTTTGAGACTTGTCGGAGTAAATTGAATCGGTATTCGTCTCTAGAATGCAAACTTGATTTTAGCTAAATATGCGAACATGCGAGATTGAGGTAAACACCAATCTCATTGTACTTATCCAGTAGTCGAAAAGAAGCAATGTACGTGTGACCGGCGGTAGTTTGGCTTTGTATTTGGACGACTGGTTAGATACAATGCGATTGGTGTTTACTTCAAGCTCGCAAACCTGATTTAAAGAAATGTTATTTATCAACCAAAAAAGGATTTCACATTTATGGCTGGTGTCTGAATCCTCATTTTTATAAGTTTACGTTTATTTCCATGCAATTTTTTTATGCATTTATGATGATATGTTAAACACAAATGAAGGTTCACTGATTAATAAAATTAAAAATACTTTTAAAGAATTTTCAAAAAAAATCTAATACCTTATTTATCTCGGTGGTTAGAGCATCAGATTCCGCACCAGACGTTCCCAGATTCGAGCCCTGTTCGCGGCAAATACTTGACAGTTCGGGATGAATTCCCAATAAGTACGAAACCTTTTCAGCATTATACAATACTTATTTTATACTGGCAAATTTATAGACACGGTTTATCTATTTAAATTGCCAACTATATGCCAGTTAAAGCTGAAAAGTGGATTGAACTTATTGTACTATAGGTAAAGCATATAAAAAGCAAGCATCTGCTTCTCTTACCGGCACATTTTTTCTCGCATTGTTCATCATCAGAGCAGGAAGGTAAACCACAAAAATGATTAAGATGATGCATGTCATGAACCATGGAATAAACAATGTCAATTAATAAATTTGACGAAAGTAACAGGTTTTCAAATGCTTGTGATGCACAAAGTGAATGCAATTTTATAGCCTGCTAAGCATAGTGAATACATCGGTGACTGTTAACTTCACGTTTAGGCGAAAAAGGATCTCATGGTTAATAAATTTATCTTTGAATATTCTTCCATATGAATAATCGTAAATTAATTGTCTGCCCAAAATCCAGTTCACAATCTGAACTTTTTCACTATACAATTCCTATAATATGCCTGTATGACAGCTAGTTATTATATATTGTCAGTAAAACTCAATATTGCATCGGGTAGCAAAGACATTTCATCTAGTAGATTACTTTCGCTCTTGGCTAATTATTTAAGTATTGTGCA
>JAQBSW010007077.1:20000-43599 GCA_029291075.1 Eudiplozoon nipponicum
GTATGTATGTATGTATGTATGTATGTATGTATGTATGTATGTATGTATGTATGTATGTATGTATGTATATGTATGTATGTATGTATGTATGTATGTATGTATGTATGTATGTATGTATGTATGTATGTATGTATGTATGTATGTATGTATGTATGTATGTATGTATGTATGTATGTATGTATGTATGTATGTATGTATGTATGTATGTATGTATGTATGTATGTATGTATGTATGTATGTATGTATGTATGTATGTATGTATGTATGTATGTATGTATGTATGTATGTATGTATGTATGTATGTATGTATGTATGTATGTATGTATGTATGTATGTATGTATGTATGTATGTATGTATGTATGTATGTATGTATGTATGTATGTATGTATGTATGTATGTATGTATGTATGTATGTATGTATGTATGTATGTATGTATGTATGTATGTATGTATGTATGTCTGTATGTATGTATGTATGTATGTATGTATGTATGTATGTATGTATGTATGTATGTATGTATGTATGTATGTATGTATGTATGTATGTGTATACTTAATATGTGTATGTATGTATGTTTATGTATGTACGTATGTGTATGTATGTATGTATGTATGTAATGTGTATGTATGTATGTATGTATGTATGTATACATGTATGTATGTATGTATGTAAGTATGCATGTATATATGTATGTATGTATATATGTATGTATGTATGTATGTCTGTATGTCTGTATGATTCTATGCATGTATGCATTTATGCATATATTGATGTATGTATTTATGTATGTATATGTGTATGTATGAATGTAAATATGTATGTGCATGAATAATTTTTTAATTAATAATTTTATTATCTATTAAATATTATGAAACGTATATTTCGTGTTAAACAGATTTGCTATTTTTTGCATTCAAATATAACATTTTAATATTTCACGTTGACAAATTACATCATTAGTATTTTCTTCATATCTAGTTCGCATTGCCGGATATTTGTCTTGATAATTTTTATTATGTTTCAGCATATTCATAAATATTACCGATATGTTTTGTTATTACTCACATAATAATAAATTCGTTCACGAAATGCATGCATACATGAAATTTTACCTCTTGTTCATGCTTAATCTTTTATGTCCTCCGGGTCCTATTCGAAGCAATTTGTTCCTAAGGTCGCTATTCTTATAATTAATTATAATTATAATATAATAATAATTATATAATTATAATTAATTATATACTTGCATATGAATTAGTTAAACGCAAAACTCAGTATTTAACTGTTATCAATATAATTTAATATCTGATATTGACCAAGACTAG
Source organism: Eudiplozoon nipponicum (assembly GCA_029291075.1). Taxonomy (NCBI): domain Eukaryota; kingdom Metazoa; phylum Platyhelminthes; class Monogenea; order Mazocraeidea; family Diplozoidae; genus Eudiplozoon; species Eudiplozoon nipponicum. The sequence goes on from JAQBSW010007077.1 coordinate 21,328, forward strand.
TGTGCATGGATTTTTCTGATGAACATTTGTTCAGAAGTAGTTTTAATTTGCAATTTTACAGACTCGGTATATATTGAGTTTCTATTGAATTCGCATTTTCGAAGACTTGATATAAATTAAACGAACATTGGTTGCGCGGGTGGTGATAACAATTATTATAATCAAGGTTGCGGTCTTGATATAAACACCTGACCCATTAATTACTTACATATGTCAGTATAAACTAAGAATTGTATAGTGTAGAAAAGGCAATTCATCCAGTAGACCGGTTTCGTCCTTATTGGGAACTCATCAAGTACTTGATATAAAGTTAGTATCACATTTTCTGGTATATACTTTCGAGTGAGGTTCTACCGTCAAATTTTCTGACATTAATCACCCAAATATTGACTGGGTATAGGGCACCTAATGTCTCCTACTGATGAGTCATCTATGAGCATGGATTTAAACATTTCTTTCATGCCGACTTCGTTTTATAATTTTGGTTCTATTCGAATTAATTTTTTCTAATTTCACATAAATTTGGTCTTGGCAACAAGGCATTTATAACGATTATAAGATTTATTAAATGATGCTATAATCATCACAAAATATGATAACTGATGTCCATCGTATTCTTTAAACGAATAACGAACGTAGTTGCTTTATGTTATGCCCATAAGTGCAATAAATGATTTATTTGTGAATAACTAACGTATTGGCAAGTATTGATTAAAACTGGCGTACCTTGTTGCGAGGTAATTAGTACAGAAAATGAAACATATGCCAATCGAATATTAGCAAAAAGGTAGAGTATCATCCACTCATATATCTTCTGTAAAATGTTTTCGTGTCATTTGGCACCGCAACTGTGGTAAAAATTCAAAATATTGTAGTGTGGAAAATTGGATAGTGCAATTCCTCATCATGAGCGGCTACTTTCAATTTACACAATGAGTATGATAGAATTTTCCTTAACATGAAAAGCATAATTTCATTTGAAATACCGTGAAATATGACTCCAATCTGAGTTAAAGAATACCATCATTGAGCCGGTAACTCATAATTTCTGAATAAGGTTGCTTTTTTATTTGTGAAATTGAGATTTATAACTAATAAGGAAAGATGGCGCCGTCACAATAATGAGCATAGCACGACTTTATGCATACTGGGCGTGAGGCGTAGTACCCTCTCCTACTGATGAGTCGCCAGGAAGTACAAAATAAATGTGTAAAAGAGATTATACTTATAATTCTTGCTGAATTTTGTATAAACATTTGGCTCTATTTTAACTTATTTGTCACCACAGGACTTGAAACATAATTGCGTGCATTTAAGTTCTCCATAACGAGATATTTATAACGATTATAAGAAAAGTTAAATGATGCCATGGTCATCACGAAATATGTTAACTATTGTCGATGGAAGCTAGAGTGTATGGATTTTCTAGAGTAATAATTGATAATAATTGCTTCAAATTCTCAATATTGCTGAAATTTAGCCTCTCTTTAAAACAATTGTTTTGGTCCCCACTATAGGCTCGGTGTTTCATAGACCTTTGTGTTGGTAAATTTTATGGGCTCGGAATACATCATAAGTAACGAGTTGGCTTTGAAGTCACAATTTCGAAGTCTTTGTATGCCATTAACTCCACTACTGCTGTTATACATTTTCGTATATTAGACTGAACCGTCCAATTGTCGTAAATTTCCTCACTTAAATATTTAACAGGTATTTGAAAATCAATATCGTCCTATTATCCCACATTCCTCACCCAAATATATAGTGGTTAAAGGGCGTAATACCGGCTCCTACTGATAAGTCACCAGTAAGCACGAAACGAATGTGCATGAGATTATACTTTCCGTTCATGCTGTCTTTGGTTTATCCTTCTGGTCCCACCTGAACTAATTTGTTACTAGGTTCGCAACACCCAATACATACTCACATCATAAGTTGTTTAACAAATTTCTCCAAAATAAGCATAGACAAATAGTAGAAGTAATAATGTCCCAGTAAAATCTCTCATTAAGACACATCCCCATTAAATGAACAATGTAATTAATGCTACTCAATATCTTTGTTAACATTAAATGGATACTAGTAATCAATACACACACATATATATATATATATATATATATATATATATATATATATATGCGTAGCGAAAGCTGCAAACAATTAATTTTCGTGACTGCATATATATTGTGCAGCCGACATTACTAGTCATGTACACAGTATGCGAAACTACCAGAGATGAGCGCTACATATCTAAGTTTGCTTTCCATATAAATGCAATGCGGTTTGATCCTCGCTAGTCAGTTCGCCGTCGTACTCTGATGATGATCATGGAAAGTCGAAACGCGTTAGTGCGTGCGACTGGCGGTAGTTTTGCTATTTTATTCGACGACTGGTTAAATAAAATGGGATTGGTGCTTACTTCACGCTAGCAAACTTAATTTAAATGATTGCTTCCACCACTCGCGCAATCAATTAACTTTTAATTGTATTAGCCAGGTCTAACCATATTAGTTGGGCCAAGTTAATTAAGAACCAATTAAAGTAAAATCGAGCAGCAACATGATGAAGCATTTTAAATTCGCCAGGCCAAGTATTCAATAAGGCATGACCAATCAAAGACCAGTCCGTGTTTCGAAGAAGTAAAATATTCTTTCGAAATTCGATTTTTATAATTACCTCATCTATGATATAACTACCACAGGATTATTCCCAGTTTATATCAAGTTCGCAAACTTGATTAGAAGTAATCGTTATCACCGCCCGCGCAACCAATGTACGTTTAATTAAATAAATGTTCATTTCAATAACACTTCCCCATGTAGTGTGGTGTCTAGTCAATAATTACTGATTGTGCACGGTTAGTTGGAATTTGGGTCTAAATGGATACCATATGAGCTCCATCTAATGGAAAAATCGACTAACCGAGTACCATTAGCTAGTATATAACTTAAAATTAGGTGTACCGTAGTCTGAGGCAGAGTGACTATGTGATTAGAGCACCTGATTCCGAAACAGACGTGCCCAAGTTCGAGCCCTGTCCGAAGCAATTTCTGGCCAGTACATGATAAGCTTACAATAAAGACGAAACTGAACTACTGGATGAATGGCCTTTTCTACACTATAAAATTCTTAGTTTATCCTGAAAAAATGTAAGTACTTAATGAGTAAACTGTCTATATCATGTACGCAACCTTGATTATAGTAATTAGTCCCAGTTTATTGGGTTTATGCCGGATAACTTTAAATTATGCTGCTTGCACACCATAAGTTATTACGAGGACCATAGCACAACCCATAAACTTTTTTTAACGACACAAATTGTGAACAGAAACTTTTGTACTTGCAATGGACATCTAAGCACAAGCCTGGGAAAAAACTCAATCCGTCGATAGAAGAGTAACCAGACATCATTAATTGCATTGAAGGACGTACATTTGTAATAATCATATTTAACTGATTTTTTTTCTAGTTATGTATGGACATACACATGCACATGAGTGACGTGCGCATATGAAATGATATGAAAACAGCTGTGATTAAACAAGTCTATTCTGAGTATAACTAATGTTTTTTGAATTTTTTCGGGTTGCCAGCTTCATATTCTGTAGTGCCACGTTTTGCATACGCGGATTGTAGCTTTGCACCAACAGTTTCACAAAGATCCGATTGATCCCAATTTCCCTGACCGTATCTGTTTTGTCCTCGAACAGGCTGGGTGTGTATTCGTCCCTTTTTTCTGAAGGCTTCAACATCGTTCACTCTGACAATTGGAAATGCGGTTCTATCCAATCCAAACAAATATTGGATAGAACCACATTTCAAATGGTGAGTATGAACGATGTTGAATCCTTCAGAAGAAAGGGACGAATACACACCCAGCCTGATCGAAGACAATACAGATACGGACATCGAAATTGGGATCAATCGGATCTTTGTGAAACTGTTGGTGCAAAGCTACAACCCGCATACGCAATACACAGCATTACAGAATAGAACCTTAGTAGTTTGAATGAAATTTAACACATGCATATGTCGATTAGAATTCTAATTATATCACTTGCAATGGCATGTGGTAATGACGAGTGTTTCTGATTCATTGATTCCTCCCCGCCCCCCACCCGAAAATGTGAGGGCAATCTCAGTTATGTTATTTTACACGGAGTGTATAAAACAAATAGTCTAAAGCATGCAAATGGTAAATTCATATTCAGCCACTCTAATTTCACTTAGTTGGTTGTAAATAGCAGTTATGTACATAAAAACGTATGTGATGTGCACCTGTCAAGTGAAAGGTGAGGCAGAAGTATAAATTATCTGGCTAAAGGAAATATCGCATTCGCTTCATTGGTTTGTTTTTAAAACTTCCGGTGATGGGTAAACCGAAGAAGGTTGTCTTCAATGACTGCCGAAATATCTTCCAGAAACAAAACAACTGGAATTCAGCCAATATGAGTAAAAGCACAAATCAGGTAATTTTGATAAATCCAGTTTCGTAAATTTTCATTCTTTTAACTTTTTTATATACCGAGAAATGTTACACTTAATAGTCACAGACCGACACGCATGCAAAAAAGATAATGTATCGTTGTTATGATTACCAATGATTATCTGACTCAAAAAAGAAAAATTCTTGATGAAGAACTGAAATTAAAACTGTATCGTGGACTAAAGACATCAAAAGCTATCGCGTTTTCAATTTGGCGTTTGATGCAAGTCAACAAACAAACAAGGATGCGTGTTATTATAGAATTGATAATATCGCACGTCGTCTCTGACATAAGAAACCAATTTCCACACATGTGGTGGGAATATACATTATTCTGATGATAGTTGAAACCAGTTTCTTGCCGCCATTAACAAAATTATATTATTAATAAACACTCGACAGTATAAACTGGAGTTCCACAACTACACAAAACCTTACCCATTAAAATTGTATTGTGAAGCAACTGCGTTTGTTGCACCTATGTTTTAGTAAATAAACTAAAATGGGGCAATGTCGAGAACAAAAAAGGATTTCGTTCGCCGTTATAAATCTGTTTACAAAATTATCTCTTGACCAAACCATCGATTTTCTCAGTAAATTCACCAGTAATAGCCACCCACCCTTCCCCATTCTCCTCAGCAAGCGCATACAATATATTCTATTCTAATTCAATGTCAAATACTTCATGTTAGTCATTGGAGTGTTGATGGGCACTGCGAGGAGAAATTTTCCTGATGTTGACTACATGTTCCTTCGGTAAATTTAAAACGTACGAGCACTTATCCAAAAATACTAACATGAATATCTAAGGTGTGTTGATGACACTTTCATTATCATTAAAGTAAATGGCAAAATGAACGACACACTGCAAGACCATCGTATTCAGTTTATCTGCGAGTTACGGATATGGAAAGCTGATATTTGCAAAAGCCTTAATATACAAACAAATAAACAAATACCTGTATACATGATATGATTATGAACTGGTTAAATTGTTGTTGCCTATTAATATATGTGTGTATTTCCTAAACGAATGCGTTTCCCGCGTCCAGCCCATCTTTGAATTAAGTATGTATTGAATCTTAGTTCAAAATGTGCCATATTAGGTACCAGATCGTATAGTCGACATGAGACTTAGCGAAAAATTGACTTTTCTAACGCTTTTTATGCACCTGAGTTATACTAAATTTATGCTTCAACGCACGATTCATTTCTAAATTAAAATTTAAAAAAAATTATAAAAATAGTTGTCGGAATTGATATGGAAAAGACTAGTACCAGATTGCATTTGGCTCATATTACAGACGCTTACCGACGACATCACGAAGGTCGCACATTGCACGCAATGTTAAGTACTTTCTCTGTCTTTTATGCAGGTCAAGCATATCCGTTATCGCTTTCCACCTAAAGTAACCACAAGACATTCCCGATCTGGCATTATATTTCGGACACCATTCCACTTTGGACTGTGAAATTCAAATAAAGTACAATGGTGTGATTATATATATATATATATATATATATATATATATATATATATATATATATATATATATATATATATATATATATATAGTATTAGTATGTTTAGATTAATTTTATAGACTTATTTTTACAGAACACTATTTTCAGTTTGCCAGTCTTGTTTGTAGCACGACTAATGTTTAGTCATTTTATTCTTGTGTGTACAGAATATTTATAATTTGCAGTTAATTGATGTTCATAATGTAAAATTAGGAATACTGCTCAATTTCATGCATTAGGTCATTATTCTAGAACGATCTTATTCGTTCGTTCAAATTATATTTTAACTTAATTAACGTTTGGTTATCGCCGTAAATTGTGATCACCATTCAAAAGAATATCTGATTATATTTTCATTAAATAATTGATTGTGTTATCAAGTGAATTGAAATTCTTACCATGTTGGTGATGCTAGCCAGCCTAATTTGCGGCGAATCATACACAAACACACACACACACATACAGAAATACAAACACACAATATATATATATATATATATATATATATATATATATATATATATTGGAATAGGAAACATATTTAATAACAAAGTCGATAATGTCCGCAACGCAAAATAAACCAGCAAAGTTTCCTTGAAAAATAATTCGCTTTATATGAAATTTCATGAACACGGACACCATCAAGGACTCTTTCGAGCTAGCAGATGCATCGAAAAGGAAATACATCCCGGAAAATAATATAACCCTGCTCGGAATCTCATCTTTGTTTACGAATATTCCATTGGAACAAAGAATGACAATCCTGTGTGTCCTGATTAAAAATGATTTACAGGATTTTTCTATAAAATATGATGACTTCAAAGTCCTCATATTTATATTTACAACAAACGTGAAATTTACATCTGAAGGTAATTATTACTGACAGTTTAATGATTAACATTGAAAGCGGCAATGAATCTCCCCTGGCAGATGTACACTTGTATCATCTTGAACAATCGAGTCTGAGAAGCATATTTTATCAGTGCCTAATTTGGAAAAGTTACGCAAATGATTTACTTATGCTTATTCCAGACGCATTACACCAAACCGAAATTCTAAAATAAGCCAATGGAACAGATCCAGATATCAAATTCACTCTCGAGGTAGAGAAAGTCTACACTTTTCCTTTCTTCTAAACCAAACTTACTCGAGAAGGAAATGGATATTTGAAATTGTCATGGCATAGAAAAATTCCTTTCACTAGGCAATACATTCATTATAAAATTAGGGTGCCAAATCTAAAAAATAAACTTAGTTACCAACGTAGAAAACAGAATCTCTAAGGTGTAGTCTGAAGAAACGATCGATTAAGAGCTAAGCTATCTGACGAAACTTTTGCTAAAGAACAACTACCATTAGCGGTCCATAGATGTCGACATCCGGCCACTTCAGTTTCGTACTACTGAGAATACCGTTCAATAGATTTTCCTAAACTTACCATGTAGAAGCGACCTACCGGAATCAATAGTTGCACAGCGGTTAAATCGAATATCAAAGACGAATTTTTCTTTTGCACAAGTTAACATCACATTCAGCACAAAGAGAATCATGAAGTTGGATGCCAAGGATCAATTTTCTGTTCTCCTCTAATTCTTCATAGTTTACAACTTTTCATGTACGTGCGGTGACATATATATTAGATCTATAAAAAAGTAAATTCTCAATATAATCCAGCAAAATTAAAAGCAGAACTTGTTTAAAATGCCTGGCAACATTGATAAAATCAGCTATCGCAAAGCATTTATTTGAAACGAAGCACCCAGCCAATTTGACCAATTTCTTAGTTCTGTACAAAGCAGTCCGAAAACCTCTATATAGTAACTAAACGCCCAGCCTAAAACCTCAAACGTTTCAACAACATGAAGTTTTATTCGACTGGACACGAATTACACAACCAAACAACAATTTATTAGCATCCAGGTTAGTCAGAAAATCTATTATACCAGCCGCAACGGAAACATGATCTGATTGGCAATAAAATGAAGGTAAAACTGTTGCGAAAATGGCATCACCATCATCGATATCAGAGACGGACAATGTACAAAAAGATGAGAGATCAAAGTTGCAATTCGCACATCCGACGCTGTTACCAAGAAAAAAAATTTCACGAACAAGACGAAACAAAAGACGACATAATGGGGAAAATTATTCGACGCGTAATAGCCAAAAAAGCTAACATCTGGACAAAACTTTCCTTTAAATCAAGTTTGCGAGCTTGAAGTAAACACCAATCCCATTGTATTTAACCAATCGACGAACAACATAACAAAACTACCGCCGGTCGACGACTGGTTAAATACAATGGGATTGGTGATTACTTGAAGCTCGCAAACTTGATTTGAGAATTGTTACCACCACCCGCACAGTCGATTATTGTTTAATTGGACAAAACACTTTCAATCAATACCAGGATAACGAGATCTCAAGCATCCCTCTATAAATACAATGGGAATGACCCTACACGGACATATGCAAATACGCAGATGCTCTCACAAATTAATCTGTCATAAACCACCCATGAGAACTAAAAAATAAATTCTAAATCAAACTATTTATCACCTAGTTAGAAAGGATATATATATATATATATATATATATATATAATGGATTGAGAGTTAACCAACGTTTCGCATTGTTGGTTGTCACATGTACGATTGTTTTTTGCCGAGTGAAGTCTTTCATTTCGCCAGTTTCCTCAATTATGTTGTGTCCAATTGGTAAAAGTGCACTCGACCGGACCCGACAAACATTGGATAGGATTAAACAATAATTGATTGCTGGAGGCGATGTTTACAATACTTTGAATCAAGTTTGTGATCTTGATGTTTAAATTAGTCCCATTACATGTATACATTTGTAAGTATAAACTAAGCATTTTATAGTGTAGAAAAGTCAATTCATCCAGTAGACCGGTTTCGTCCTTATTGGGAACTTGTCATGTACTGGCCTGAATATGCCGCGGGCAGGGCTCAAACCTGGGCACGTCTGCTTCGAAATCTGGTCCTCTAACCACTGAGCCACCTTGCCACACATGTTAATGTTCTTTTTAAATCTTCATTTTATTATTTATTTAACTAAATTAATAAACAAAATTATCCACATTACTTAAGGAATACAGAGCCTGTCTGTGGATTATTGTCAGCTCTAATAATAACGTAGCACACGCAGCAATTGGTTAAATTCTTGCGTTCATGCTAACTTTGGCCTATTCTCCTGGCTCCATTACAAACTATGTTCCTAATGAGGAAGTCCTTCTAACTTCATAAATGCACATATTTTGGTTCTTCGTAATGGAGAAGATATAACTTTTCTAAAAAAACAGCCCTGAATATGTCAAAGAATTATACACTCTACGGGAAATCATTGCATTAGTTTGGAAAATAATCCTATTTACCCCATAGTTTTGTTTGAAACGTATATCACTCCTATATGAATGCTATCAATCGCCGTGTTTCCATAATTAGGTAGAAATTCTTTTTTCTTTTTGCACTTTACTAGGCAAAGTTTGATGTCTATCCAAAATCTGTGAAGTGTGGCAAATTCTATTGATTTTTATAAAGTTTAAAAGTGCCAAACACCGGTTGAGAAAAGAATGTCATGTAATTTTGTATGAATATAGGCATGCAACCAAGGTAAAGCAAGTGAAAGTAAAGAATCTCGTGTGTTGTGTGTTTGTGCGCGTGTGTTGTCAGTGTGTTTTTGCGTTTGAAGTAACAGCGTGAAATAAAAACAGTGAGTGAATGACGTCCTTTACTGAAGAAGTGAGACCTACTTAATAATTTCCATGCCAGAGAAGGCGTTATTGAGATGTGTAAGGCCAAAACATGATAGACGGAGAAATTTCGATAAATTTCAAAATAAAATTTGTTTGCACTGACAGTTTGCAATTATTTAAAACGAAAGGACAATGCAATTAAATTGGCACTGTCAGAAACCAGAATATCAGCTACACAGCAGCTAGAGAAATGGGAAAAAAATTAAACAAAAAATGCACAAATTTAATATTAAATCTGTGGTCGGCAGAAATCGAAAGATGCCTAGCAGTATCCAATTAAACTATAGTTGATTGCTCGGTGGGTGGTAAGAATTATCTAAATTAAATTTGCGAGATTGAACTAAGCACCAATTGCGTTTTATTCAACCAGTCGTCTAATAACATAGCAGAACTACCGCTAATCGCACTCATCATCTAGCAATTATCAAAAATTTACTCAAGGAACAACCTTCCTTATAGGTGATTGCACAATAGATATTGACGAGTTTTCGATAAACTGTGAATTCTGGATCTCTCATTAACTTGACTAAGACAGTGTTTTGTTCTATATCGACCTCGAGCTTAGTTTTTGATCCGCTCTTAATCTTCTGAGACGATGCATAATCCATATTTGCCAACATCTCCACCTCATCAGTTAGTAGTAAAATCTGACGCAGTTTTAACGATGGGCCGTGTTCTGCTACGAAATGTTTCTTCGCATATTTTATGATTCGGGGCAAAGCATGCTTAATTAGACCGGTGAGAACATCGAGATGCCCAACAAGTGTGTCCCTCCCCAACCTCGACCCACCCCCACAAATACACACACATTTGTTTATCCGAAAAATTATAGATAAATCGAACAAACATGATATATTAAATTAAATTCCTCGTTTAATAAAAGACAACGGATCTCATTGTATGCCACGATGCACTGTAATATCAATAGCGAAGAAATTATTGTAAGGTATTTGATTTTTATACGCCATAGAATCTGTTTAAGAATGGTATTTTGAAAACCGTTAACGATTTTTGCATTTCAGACGGAGTTCTATTGATTTTAATTTAATGCGTCGAGTACAGTTCTATTAGGACGACCAAATAACCCAGTAAATCTAGACCGATGATGTAATTAAACCTCCTGGCATAGGTGCCACATACACCAATTTAAAGTTCAGTATTGATTTTCTCCGCTTAACAATGAAATTAAGTGACATGGCCTTTTGCGGTGTTGCATTCTGTATGGTCGGTTTGTTGCACACTGTTAACAGTAATTCTGAGTATATAAAATTTCAAAAAAGTTCATATTAATCAACTTTTCAACGTTTCTAGCATCCAGCTCGCAACCTGTTGCAGAACACACAAACTGTTAGGAAAGTGATATTGAGTAATCATATTGGCATTGCGTGTGAAAAAGCCAATAAAGTTCTAGAGCAAAGGGTATTGTCGTGGTATTAACTCGCGTTAATCCAGAAGCTCGAGTAAGTGCCTGTAGATGATGACTGACGGGTGCGCGTACTAGTCAGAAAGTTAAAATAAAATTCCGCGCAAAATAAAGGAGCTCGATGCATCCACCGTTTCACCACCATTGCCAAGCCTGAGGCGTGCCTTCAAATCGTGCTATGTCAGCTCATTATGAGCTTTAACTATATGGCATTCTGATCCACAAGAAAAGTCGTTTCCGCTTTTTACAAATACCAACTATTTTATTGCACCTGATATATTTCTTCCTGCAAAATCGCTGCAAATGGGAAACGACACCTGCCCTATTACCTACAACAATATACTTGCACGAAATATTTAAAGTATTTATATAATTAAACGAACATCGGTTGCGCGGATAGTGATTAAAAATGCATAAATTGAGGTTGCGGTCTTGATGTAACCACCTGATCCTTTAGGTACATGCCTTTCTTAGTATAAACTCAGCAATGTGTAATGTAGAAAAGAAGATTCATCAAGTAGACCGGTTTTGTTCTTGTTGGAAACACTTCACGTACTCTCTAGAGATCGCACCTGGTAGGGCTTGAACCTGGGCACGTCTGCTTCGCAATCTGGTGCTCTAACCTCTGAGCCACCATGCCGCAGACTACACCGCACACAATTTTCAGTTATATACTAAAATGTTTCTAGGTTAGCTTTTCCTTTGAGTGGAGCTTATATGGCATTCCTTTAGAACCAAAGTTCCATCTAATCATCCCGAATCCGTCATTAGAGACCAGGCACTGGGCTACATGGGGAAATGGTATTAAATTGAACATATATATATAATTAAATGTTGACTCAACAATTAGAGCATCTGATTACGAAATAGACGTGTTCATGTTCGAGGCTTTGCCTGCGGCAAATTCTGACTAGTACGTGATGAGTTCCCAATAACGACGAAACCGGTCTACTGGAGGAATTGCCTTTTCGGCATTATGCTTTGAAATGTTTGTATTTAATAGGACTGTTGTTTATATGAAGATCGTAACCTTGATATCTATGGTAATTGTTTTCATAAATTCTCCTTCGATTAGTTGCAATTGCCACAAATTGAGGATACTAAAATACCATTAATGCCGGTCTTTAGCAGACGTTGTTCTTAAATAGCTGAAAAATGAAGTCGACATATAAAGACCTACTTTCTAAACAAAAATGTCTCAAAGTTTTCGCTTTTCATCCATCTTTGATTTTGCTGTGTAAATATGTATGTGGGAAAATGTTTTCTGGGTAATTTTTACACGTAAATGTGTATTCAACTCTAATTTTTTTAATGCATGAAGACACTACCGATCTACGATTCCGTCTCTGTTAAAACATCTTCCAAATCGTCACGAGTTTTAATTATGCATTAGGCTTCACATATCTAGCGACGAATTAGTTAAAGTAGGAGCCAAGAGATATGAAAAAGTCAATATAAACAACCGGTGTGATCACATTTCATCAAGCATTTCGCACCAACTGGTGACTCAACATTAGAAGCCAACATAAATATAACAATAAGATACTGCTTGTGGCGGAGAACTATTATATATGCAATTGTGATATACGTGTTGTGCACCTAATAACAAATTATTTCAAGTATGACCAGAAGGATAAACAAAATAAAGCAAGAACAAAACGTATAATCTCATGTACATTCGTTTCTTGATTACTGGCTACTCATCAGTAGGAGCCGGTATTTCGCCGTTTATCCCCTATACATTTTGGTGAGAAATGTGGGAAAATAGGACGGTACAATCTCCTAGATGAATGTGTTAACCTTCAGTAGTGAAGTTAACTTCCTATAAAGTCTTCGACAATGTGACTTCAAAGCCAACTCAATATACATAAGATCTTTACCAAGTCTGTAAAGGTAAGCAAAACTATGGTTATTGAGTCAGTACGTGATACCACCATTGTGGTACCGAAAATGTACATGGTACCAACACATTGGATTTCAACGTATGCCATAGTTCACCAAAATCGAGAATTACAACAATTTCTGAACACCTATTACTCCAGCAAATCTATTCACTCTGGCATTGATCGATATCAGTTATCAAATATCGCGGTAATCATGACAACGTACATTTAAATAAATAACAGTTAGATACTGTCTGTGGTGGAGAACCAATATATTTGTACTTGTGTATTAGGTGTTGCTCACCTAGTAACACATTAGTTCAAATATGAACAGAAGGGTAAACCGAAGACAACATGAAAGTAAAATATGATTTCTTAATTTATCCTTCCGGTCACATTTGAATAAATTTGTTACTAAGTGCGAAACACAATACACAACTGCATAAATATTAGTTCTCCACCACAAACAGTATCTGAGTGCTACATTTTTAATTTATTGATGTTGTGGTTATCGCGAAATATGTTAACTGATATCGATCAAATCCAGATTGGAGTATCAGGTTTTCAGAAATAGTTGTAATTCTCAATTTTGGTGACCTATAGCATACATTAAATTGCATTGTGTTGATACCATGTACCAAATGGGAAACAATAGTGTTGGTACCGTATACAATTTCGGTATCATAAAGTTGGTATCGGGTACCGACACAATAGTCATGGTGGTGGTAAACTTTGCAGACTTGTTATCTACGTTAAATATGGCGAGTTGGCTTTGAAGTCGCATTGCCGAAGACTTTATATGAAGTTAGTTCTACAACTGCTTGTACACACACAGTTATCCCAAATTCCTCACCAAAATATATATTGGGCATAGGGTGTAATACCGGCTCCTACTGATGAGTCGCCAGTAAGCACGAAACGAATATGCACATTTGTTTATAGTTTCCGTTCATGCAGACATTGTTTCATCCTTCTGGTAACATTTAAACTAATTTGTCATTAAGTGCGCAACACCTTATACCAAAATCTATGCATATTAATTTATGACGTGTTACTGCTTATGCCATGACTGATACATAATTGCTTATATTTTAGGTCACTTCAAACATTAAATTATTACTTTCATATTTGTCATGGAATTAAACTATGATTACACGAAATGCCATAATTAATGATGATCGAGTCCATATTATATGGCTTTGCTGGAGTAGGCGATGTTAAGAATTGATGTTATTCTCAAGTTTAGTGCAATTTAGCCCAGCTCCAAAATCACGGTCATTTTGCCATTTTTAGGTATGATACATGATACAGATAGTGACTTTCTTTTGAATTCACACGGATGACTACTTTATATTAAGCTTCCATTGCTACTGCTTTAATGCACATACGTCGAACAGATTTTACCATCGACTATTTGCACATTTAATACCAAAAATTCATTTTGGTGAGTCGCTATTAAGCATTGAACACACACACACACCTATATATATATATATATATATATATATATATATATATATATATGCATGCATATGTATATGTATATATTCCGCGATAGTAAGTAATTGCGGTTACATTCAAAATGAAGGTGATGATACGTATCTTTACGAAAAAGAAGCATTCTATTGTGCGTAATAGCAAGACAGACTGGATTGGTTACGACGAATGTACAGTTTTGATTATATGAGCGAAAGTATCACTGACGAACGCAGAATAATAGCTGTCGATACTAGAAGAAATAATTTTTTTGTGTTGTAGGCGTTTTCAGGAACCACAAGACATGTATGGGTTATTGATCGGATGAGCTGGTGGAAATCATCAACAAAATTTTACTGAATTGGGTAAAAATCCATTTTTAATATGCTTTGGTGCCCACATGTTGGCGCAAAAGGTTCATGAACACCTGCGACAGCAATTTTCGGCGCAGAGCCTATTGCCATATGTAATAGTTTATAAATGAGCATACATTGGTCAATTAGCTGTTAACCTATTTTTGCACTTTCGTGCAATTTTATGAAATTAAGAATCTATTTATTTCCCAGTGGTTATTAGATTTGACTCTAACTATTTCTTCATTTTTACCGAGTGTACGCTTACTGTTTTTTTTAAATGATCATAGATTTTTATTTGAGGCCATTCTCGTTTGAGCGCTAAATGGCACTAGTCAAGAGCAGAAATTAACAGCCAATCTAGTGTACCTGGCCGCAATTTCCTTTGCCTTAACCATTTCAACTGGCGCCATTCTACATACCAGGTAGCCAAGGAAAGTTCCGTGAATCGCTGTGTTGTTTCCACCTATATTGTTTGGGTGGATCACGCTGATTCCTCCGTTGTGTATTATCAATGTATCATCCAGACGAGACTTAATTATACCTAATTCTGCAGTTAAATTGTTCATTTGTGCAGTCAGTCCTTGAATCAACGTTTCCAACCCATCAAAAGCCATTTGTAAAGGTACTACACATGCTTTATTTTTAATCAAGTATATATAGTAATTTGCTCGGATATAGAGCATCCATTTAGAAAAACAAATTTATAAATATTAATTAGTTTATGTTCCCTTCAGCTCGAAGTCTGTTTCCAACATTGTGCTGACTGCTTCACCCTTATACGGGCGCTTCTGCGAGAACTTCCTGTTGAATTAATGCCAGCCCTATATAGGACCCTTGGTACATTCTTAGTCGCAAAGGTGGTTATTGCTACACGCTGAACTCATAGAAAAGTTAGAACAATGCTCTTCCGTTCAGCCTTTTTTATTTGCGCCACAGATTTCTTTTTCTCATTACCAATGTGACGCTTGAATGCGCTCTTGACAAAAACACCTGGTTTATGTATGCGCGAGCTATTTGGAACCTATGGTGTGTGATACCACAAGTTGTGTTTCTTATATCAAATACGATGATAAAATTTATTTAGCACACGCTTAGGTAAGCCCTTCAACTTAAGTGAAAGAATGAGGGACGATTAGCATTCATCTTCCAACTCTTACACTCATCAACACAGAGCTTGTTTTTTAGAAAAGTAAAATCGTGAGGCTATGTGTTTTAGCAGTCGATACTAATAGAAATGATGTTCTTTATAAATATTGCAACTTATAAACCAGTTGATTTGCAACTGGTGACAAAACTGGCCCATATGTTTACTCGCGTGGACATAAATATGGCTTTAACCGAGTAAAGCAAATAGATAATTGACATAGTTAGTAGAAACTTGTGACGGTTGATAATATCCTCTATGAATAACAAGGACTCTGTGAGTAAAGTATGTCACTAACGTATAAATGTGCATCAACCTGATGTCAATTGATGTTCAATCTTAGTATTGTGAAACAATATTTTCCTTTAGCAAAATGGGCATAAATAGTGTTGCTATTAATCTCAATACGTGTAATCGTAATATTTTAATGATAGCATTTATAATAAAATGTTATTGACTACTTCCGTTTTTACCATGTTCTGTTGTTGCCGTCATATGTACATCAAGAACAGACTTCTCCTAAAAGAACTTTACAGTTTCCGTTTTGCTTAGACAAGCCGGTGATTAATGCGACCGTTATTTTGCCATATTTATGGCCACTTTTTATTGCTGAACTACAAGCTTACGTCGCTTTGACCAGAGAGTAAACGTCAACCTATACCAAGTATTGTGAATAACACTTCTGGTTGCAATATCTCTGTATTTAATCAGGCTTGCTTGAACCCTCTTTAAGCTGACAAATATGCCCCATCTCCCCTGACCAGAATTTGAACTCCGTTCACCTGAAGCCTGTGCAAAAAAACTTAAATTGTAAGTAAACAAGCAAAGATTCTGCAGCCTTAATAGCGTTTTCTAAATACCTTTCGATGTGAGCGCATGTTCTCATTAAATGTTATCAAATGAAATCAAGAAACGTCGTTTGTTTTTAAACTCGCTTAAATATCGCTTTAGATATTCGAATATTCCTCAACTTTAAGATTACTTTATGTAACTTAATAACACATTTGTAACGGCCCAGATTTATTTGCCGGCATATTGAGCATATTAGAGAAAATTAAAGACATACGAATACTTCGCCTATTAATAGGACATGATTCTTGTTTTTCTTGATAGCAAATTTGTCAATTTCCGTTCAATTAAATACTGTTTGTTGCGAAGACCTAATATATATGCAAGTATGTATTAGGTTTTGCGAACCTAGTAAAAAATTAGTTCAGTTGTGACCAGAAGGATAAACCAAAGGCAGCATGAACGGAAAGTATAATCTCATGCACATTCGTTTCTTTCTTACTGGCGACTCATCAGTAGGAGCCGGTATTACGCCCTTTAACCACTATATATTTGGGGGAAGAGTGTGGGATAATAGGACGGTACAATCTCATAGACGAATGTGTAAACCTGCAATAGTGAAGCTAACATCATATAAAGTCTACGACAATGCGACTTCAACGCTAACTCTCACACTATATATATATATATGCATATATATTAGTTCTTCGCAAATAACAGTATTTAATTTCCGTTCAAGTTTTTTTTAGACGTAGTAAGAATGAAGATTATAATTACATGCTATGCACTGGAAACGTAATGTAGAAAATGAACATTTTGACTCTGAATCAAATGTTAATTGGCTTTATTTTTCCTTCAATTGTCCTGACTACTAAAGAGGAGTTTTCGGTAAATAAAAATGCCTTTTTCTAGTAGACGGATTGCATCACGCTACATCATACTGAGTTAACACGTTTTCTGATACTGTATGCAGTTTAAATGTGCCGTAATCGAGGCAGACTAAATCCAATCAATATTTACTGATATTTATTTACGGTTTTAAGCCATGGCCTAACAAAAATGAGGTTCTTGCTTGACTTGACCTATCTGGTACGTAGATCTTTTAAGGAATCTGCTATTTCAAAGCAAGCTAAATGTGTGATTAGCAACAAAAAAATCATTTACAATTTATTGGCCACATACCGGAAGAATCACGAGTTGGAGTCGCAATCCCTGCTATAAATTTGGTCAAGCTAAACTGGCATGACGAATGCATATAATGATATTCAAGCCAACATAACATTTTACATGCACAGTCAGCAATAATCTACGCTGAGACGCAAAGTACATCAAACAAAATACGCAAGTACGAACGCGACGAAACGTACAAAATCATTTAGTTCAGATATTTTAATTGGCCTATAAGATATGTATGACCTGATAAAACATTATTAATCAGAATAAGCTGCGCTTATTAAAACCAAGTTTGCGATCATAATATGAACACCTGTTCCATTATGTATATACATTTGTCAGTATAAATTAAGCATTTCATTAATGTAGAAAAGGCAATTAATTAATTAGACCGGTTTCGACCTTATTGAGAATCCATCGCGTATTGACCAGAATTTGACGTGCACAGAGCTCTCACCTGTGTCTGTTCTATAATAATTGATTAGGGTTCGTTAGTTGGAACTCTAGGTCTAAAGAGATGTCATATAGGCTCCACATGAAGGACAGATTAACCAAAAACCTTTATTTAGTATTACAGTTAAATACTGTTTGTTGCGAAGAGCTAATATATATGCAAGTATGTATTAGGTTTTGCGAACCTAATAACAAATTAGTTCAGTTGTGACCAGAAGGATAAACCAAAGGCAGCATAAACGGAAAGTATAATCTCATGCACATTCGTTTCGTGCTTACTGGCGACTCATCAGTAGGAGCCGGTATTACGCCCTTTAACCACTATATATTTGGGCTTTTTTTGTCAGCACTCGATACCAACATTATGCTACCGACAAGGTACATGGTACTAACACTATGGTTGCCGAGTCGGTACATAGTACCAACACGATGGATTTCTATGTATGCTAAAGTTGACCAAATTTAAGAATTACAAATATTTCTGAACACCTGTTAATCAAAAAAATCCATAAACTCTGATCTTGATCGATATCAGTTATGACATTTCGTGGTAATCATGACATCATTCAATGAAATATATAACAGTTAGATACTGTTCGTAGCGGAGAAATAATGTATATGCAATTGTGTATTATGTGTTGCGCACCTAGTAACAAATTAATTCGAACATGACAAGGATAAACCAAAGACAGCATGAACGGTATATATATAAATATTATATATAAATTTAGTTAGCTTTGTAGGGAGATTGTACCGTCCTATTATCCCACATTCTTCACCCAAATATATAGTGGTTAAAGGGCATGTACCGCTCCTACTAAATGAGTCATCAGTAAGCACAGAAACGAATGTGCATGAGATTATACTTTCCGTTTATGCTGCCTTTGGTTTATCCTTCTGGTCACTAACTGAACTAATTTGTTACTAGGTTCACCACCTAATACATACTTGCTTTATTTAGTATGACTGAAAATTTGTGTAGTGTGCGGTAGGTTAGCTAATTCGTTAGAGGAACAAATTCCGAAGCAGACGAGCTCAGGTTCGTACCATGTCCGCGGCAAACTCTGACCAGTATATGATGAGTTCCCAATATAGACGAAACCGGTCTACTGGATAAATTTCCTTTTCTACACTATACAATGCTTATTTTACACTGACAAACGTATTTACATAATGGGACAAGTGCTTATATCAAGATCACAACCTTGATTTAATTAATTGTTATCAACGCCTGCGCAACCAATGTTCATTTAATAATCTGAACTGTCTATCTTTGTAAAGGAACTGAATAACCCTGGATATTGATAATAAAAATATGGTTGGAGGTGTGAATTTACTCTTTTTAACCCACAATTGCTCAACGGGTAAAAATACCATATGACACGCAATTAGTCGATATATGTATTGCGTTAATGCACATAATTCTCAGTGATTGCAGTTCTCTTGTCACACATATTTATTAAATTTTCAGTAGGTTAGGGGCGTGTTACTCGCTCCAACTAAGGAGTCGCCGTAAGAACGAAATATAAATGCCAATAATTTTACAAAATTTAACACATTTCCCTGGCTGGGTACAATCAATTTGTTACTAGATTTGTCATAAAAAGTACAGACAGGTATGTTTGCTAGCATAAAATCATACAATCACTGATTGAGCAGGTGGTGATGAAAATTATTTGAATAAAGTTTGCAAGCTTGAGTATCTACAACAATCGCATTATATATATATATATATATATATATATATATATATTCAGCATAAACTAAGCATTGTATAACTTGGAATTGGCAAATTAATCGGAAGACTGGTTTTGCCCTAATTGGAAACTCTCCAACTACTGTCTGGAACTTTGCCGCGAACATGACTCGAACCTGGGCATGTCTGCTTCGGAATTTTTAATTCTAACCACTGAATACTGTCTTTCGACACGTAGTTATAAATAATCACCCGCCATCTGTCATTATGTAACAGACAACACGCTACATGACGAAGTGATTTTAAATTGTGTCCATACCTAAACGAACATTGCATGAGTAGGTAATGATAAAAACTCCTTTAATTAAGTTTGCGTGTTTGTTCTAATGACAAATCCAATTGAATTTAGGCACTCGACTGACGGTAATACCGTTTTTTTGGGAATGGTTAAATACAATAGGATCGGTGTCTACATCAAGATCGTACACTTATATTTTCAATGTATGCTAGTACTTTGCAGCCAAGAAACTATGAATCTCAGCGGTATGTTTAGCTGATTCAAGTAATGTAATAATCTGAAGAACTAACACAAAAACTGGAGTGGTCATTTTGGTAGGCAAGCTTTAAAGGCATACCCCAACGAGCATTTCTCTCAGCTTAAGTGGGATTGGTGTTTACTTCAAGCTCGCAAACTTGATTTAAATAATTTTACCACCACCCGCGCAAAATCAATTCTTGTTAAATTGTATTGCATAGACAAAATGTTATATTCTAATATATATATATATATATATATATATATATATATATATATATATATATATATTGATAGTTTCTAATTTCACCATTTTTAAAATGTAAGAACAAAACAACGTACTCCATGGAATAACATTTATTAATAAATCTTATTTATACCAGTATCTATCCTGAACAAATCCTGCGTATTCGTGTGGCCAAATTTATTATTAGGTTCCTTTTGTACGTCCTTGGCACACAACTCATATAATGGATATATTGTCCAGTCCAGCTTGATTTCTTGTGAACTGTGAATAAATTTTGTCACACGAATACGCAGGATTTGTTCACCGGACAACATTGAAGTAGAGATAAATTTTCTTCGCGAACCGTTGAGAAATAATGACTATCCGGACTGGTTCATCGAATCCAACTTGAGGCAACGCAACAAAATCGAGGCCAATTTGGAAGAAAATCAAACTCCCCAGATAGTAACGCTTAGTGTTCCCTTTGGAGGTGATCTTCCAGCGGAAATCTTCAAACGAAAAGTAATTCGAGCGACAAAAGCACAGTTTCCATCAATACAGGTGAGAGTGGTGTTCAACACAACAAAACTGATGCGCACGAATGAAAAAGATAGCCTCTCTGTGACGTCAACACCTTTGTCCGTATACAAATTTCAATGTACCTGCAACGCTCAGTACATCGGCAGATCAAAAAAGAGGCTCAAAACTAGAATAAATCAGCATCTCCCTCAAAAACTATTAAAGAGGGGTGCAGCTCCTGCACAAAAATCAGCAATTTGCGAACATGTACTACTCACAGGTCATGCTCTTAGTAGTAACAATTTTTCAGTTCTCTACAAGGCAAAAACAGAGAAAATGCTTCTGGCTTTTGAAGCTATTGGAATTAATAAGCTGAAGCCCTGCTTAAACGTGCAGAAAATAATTCAAAAAGAAATTAAATTGGACTGGAACAAAGACATTACCGACATGCCTTTAAAAATAGCCAACGTTTCGCAAAATACGACACACATCAATACGGACGCAATTACAATGAAAGCGATGACACACCAAATGACGTTACGCAAAAGGAGTGGTCTAAATTGCGCAAAAGTAGTGGTCTAAATTGCGCAAAACAAAGGCTAGCATAACGAAGAGGAGATTGGTTACAACAAATGTACAGTGGGATTGGATGAACGAATATACTAACGAATCCAGAACAATGGCTGTAGATACTGGTAGAAATAAGATTTATTAATAAATGTTATTCCATGGAGTACGTTGTTTTGTTCTTACATATATATATATATATATATATATATATATATATATATATATATATATACTCGAGTCT